>JABXWE010008400.1:0-25707 GCA_014611495.1 Limonius californicus | reverse complement strand
GTACTAAAGTATGTGTTTACATTAATATGTGGTACTGCGTTTTACCAACACGTACGAGTTACTAACTCGGAATAATTTTGCAGATTAGTAGAATTCATACGACATTTCATTAACTCGGCCAAGCAACTAAAATCTAGTATTAAAAGCAAGTATTTTTCTGCGCTTAATAAGGCTCGGTTACACAGTGTCAGTAACGCGTACGATTCGCTAAAAGCGATTACTAAACTGCAGTTAGGAGAATCACCTGTTTACAGGCGTTTAGTATTTAAGAAAGTGATAGTGGGGATAGCTGATCGACCGAGTAAATAGAATTGCTTTCTATTCACTATCCTAGCCTGTTGTGTACTAAAACGTATACTGAAATTAGTACTAAAGTATGTGTTTACATTAATATGTGGTACTGGGTTTTAGTAACACGTACGAGTTACTAACTCGGAATAATTTTGCAGATTAGTAGAATTCGTACGACATTTCATTAACTAGGCCAAGCAACTAAAACCGAGTATTAAAAGCAAGTATTTTTCTGCGCTTAAGGCTCGGTTACACAGTGTCAGTAACACGTACGATTTGCTAAAAGCGATTACTAAACTGCTGTTACGAGAATCACCTGTTTACAGGCCTTTAGTATTTAAGAAAGTGATAGTGGGGATAGCTGATCGACCGAGTAAATAGAATTGCTTTCTATTCACTATCCTAGCCTGTTGTGTGCTAAAGCATATGCTGAAATTAGTACTAAAGTATGTGTTTACATTAATATGTGGTACTGGGTTTTAGTAACACGTACGAGTTACTAACTCGGAATAATTTTGCAGATTAGTAGAATTCGTACGACATTTCATTAACTAGGCCAAGCAACTAAATCCGAGTATTAAAAGCAAGTATTTTTCTGCGCTTAAGGCTCGGTTACACAGTGTCAGTAACACGTACGATTTGCTAAAAGCGATTACTAAACTGCTGTTACGAGAATCACCTGTTTACAGGCGTTTAGTATTTAAGAAAGTGATAGTGGGGGTAGCTGCTCGGCCAAGTAAATAGAATTGCTTTCTATTCACTATTCTAGCCTGTTGTGTACTAAAACATATACTGAAATTAGTACTAAAGTATGTGTTTACATTAATATGTGGTACTGGGTTTTAGTAACACGTACGAGTTACTAACTCGGAATAATTTTGCAGATTAGTAGAATTCGTACGACATTTCATTAACTAGGCCAAGCAACTAAAACCGAGTATTAAAAGCAAGTATTTTTCTGCGCTTAAGGCTCGGTTACACAGTGTCAGTAACACGTACGATTTGCTAAAAGCGATTACTAAACTGCTGTTACGAGAATCACCTGTTTACAGGCGTTTAGTATTTAAGAAAGTGATAGTGGGGGTAGCTGCTCGGCCAAGTAAATAGAATTGCTTTCTATTCACTATTCTAGCCTGTTGTGTACTAAAACATATACTGAAATTAGTACTAAAGTATGTGTTTACATTAATATGTGGTACTGCGTTTTACCAACACGTACGAGTTACTAACTCGGAATAATTTTGCAGATTAGTAGAATTCATACGACATTTCATTAACTCGGCCAAGCAACTAAAATCTAGTATTAAAAGCAAGTATTTTTCTGCGCTTAAGGCTCGGTTACACAGTGTCAGTAACACGTACGATTTGCTAAAAGCGATTACTAAACTGCTGTTACGAGAATCACCTGTTTACAGGCGTTTAGTATTTAAGAAAGTGATAGTGGGGATAGCTGATCGACCGAGTAAATAGAATTGCTTTCTATTCACTATCCTAGCCTGTTGTGTGCTAAAGCATATGCTGAAATTAGTACTAAAGTATGTGTTTACATTAATATGTGGTATTGGGTTTTAGCAATACGTACTCGTTACTAACTCGGAATAATTTTGCAGATTAGTAGAATTCATACGACATTTCATCAACTCGGCCAAGCAACTAAAACCGTGTATTAAAAGCAAGTATTTTTTGCGCTTAAGGCGCGGTTACACAGTGTCAGTAACTCGTACGATTTGCTAAAAGCGATTACTAAACTGTTGTTACGAGAATCACTTGTTTATAGGCGTTTAGTATTTAAGAAAGTGATAGTGGGGGTAGCTGCTCGGCCAAGTAAATAGAATTGCTTTCTATTCACTATCCTAGCCTGTTGTGTACTAAAACACATATTGAAATTAGTACTAAAGTATGTGTTTATATTAATATGTGGTACTGGGTTTTAGCAACTCGTACGAGTTACTGGCACCGTGTAACCGAGCCTTTAGACTCTTGTAATATTAAAAATATAATAATCAGAGGTTCAAAAATCGTAAGCGAAGAGCAACAGATACCGAGCATGCAGAATGGATTACCTAAGATAGCATCTGTCAAAATGTAGGGTTCAAACATCTAATCGCAGCTGTCGATCCTTGTTAGCATATCTTATCATGTTACACTTATCAATAGTGCGAAAAAAAGAATTTGTATGTATAATGTAAGAAATACTATGGACTTTAATATTATAATAATACCCTTTTACATGAGTAGCATCAAAGGGGAAGGGAACTGACATCCATCTAAAAACGTCAAAAATCAGGCCCATTCAATGTTTCGCCGCCCTCGTACTTGTAAAAGCCGATTCTCTTCCCCTAAATTACTTGTGACCACTAACAAACCAATATATTCCCTACGCAGTTGCTACACAACCCTCTGCGGTTACAGTACTATGCAACCCCTGTCTGCGGCTCACCCTAACTCCATTTCCAACTTTCATTACGATTTCTTAATCAACACGTCCCTATTTGATTAAATTAATTATTACGCATCTGTTAAATACCGTAGGATTTACAAAATCTGCTCCACTAATTTGTTACAAATGATTATGAGAATATCAATAATACTGAAACCTCCTCATTACGATCTTTTGTAGATTATTAACGCCAATTAACTACCCACTTAAAATGCATCATTTATTTAATTTAAGAAAGCGGAAACATATCAAAACCGACCACGAAGACGCGGCTTTTTTGTTTTTAAAGCACCATGTCCAGATTTTTATGCAAATATATTATAATATGGTTTGATAAAAAAATATAATTGTAAGCGTCTTCGGAACAAATCTGTGTCTTAGAATTTTTAAAGTTAAATTCGTTGCAGTTTAAAGTCTTCGCAAAAGTGTAAACATAAAAAAAATACCCATCACTTTTTCGTATAAATTAGGTTAGGTTTTATGTCATCATTTGTGTAAATTAAATACCCAGTATTTGAAATTGTCAAAAATATTTAAAATAAATATACATGCATGCAGTGTGTTAGCTGTTTGATTTATTACAATGGGGGGGGGGGGTGCTTATTATTAGATTCACTTAAAAACTTTATTTCTGTGTGAAGACTGAAGTGGACGAATTTACACCTTATTACTTCAGCGAAATTATTTACATGTACACTATGATTTTTATATTCATTTGTATATGTGGATGGTCAAATCAATGTATTGCATATACGCTGTCATATAATAAGCGTGCAAGTTAGGAGGCTTATTCGAAAATTACGGGCCGATCAGCTATAAAATATAAATAAAATGTATTATGTTTAAATCTTGTATAGGCTCCTAAGCTATTGGTCATCCGAATTTAAACACTTAACACTCGTGGTACAATTTTTTGTATACCTTCGTCATAGAAGGTTGCCATTTGTGATGAAAATCAATTTTCTACCACTGTTTTGAGACCGTCGTCATCGAGAAAACGGTTGTGGGTTGTTAAGATGGAGTAAGAGATGATACTCACTCGGTGCTAATCGGGACTGTATGGGGAATGGTTAAAATTTTCCCAATTGAATTGCTCGATAAGTTGCACAGTGCGAGCCGTCGCCTGCGGTCGGGCGTTATTGTGCAAAAGCACGGTTCTAGAGGTTAGCAATCCTCGCCTTTTATTCTGAATCGCCTGTTATGTCCATTTGCCACTTCACCTGAATTAAAGTCATATTTTAATTGCCGCTCTGTAGCCGATTACTATATTATTATTTTCCAAATACAGGTTGGTGTGGAACTTTTTTTGTTATCATGCAGAATTGCCGATTGGTGTTTTGTCTAAGCGCTTGGCCCTGGACGCGTTTTGCATATTTAGGTGTCGAATTGTTCTGGAACTATTGCACCATATTTCGCAATGTGGTGTAATATTTTTAACCAATGCACATTCGCGTTGTGTTTCCATCGGCAGTCGAATTTCCACCTTTGCTCGGCCCGGTCACCCGATACCATCTGCGGGGCCCGTTAATAAATTAAGAAAAAAAAGTGAACCCTAGGCTTTGGGAGTGAACTGACGTGTTTTTTTCTTTTGGATATCGAGTTTTGTATCGCAGCTCTTCTGCTAATCAAGTTATCGTTTCGTATTTTTGCGTTAGGCAAAAGAATCTCGACTGCGTCGGATTACAAATATTAGCTTTGTGCAAAAACAATTCTGTAAAATTGTTTTCTCTACTGTGTCGGATAAAGCGATCAATCCCGTGGAAGTTTTGTTCTTCGAGCTGTTTTAAGTGATCCTCCTTTCAGCGGCGGAGATATTGACGTCTGAAATTTCCGCCTCTTCTCTCTCAACGTTGAAAAAGCCCCGTTAGAAGCGATCCAATCTTCAGGTGTGTACCAGCGAATTTTTCCCGCTTCCCGAAGATCTTAGGAACACCCCAGTTTTGCCTCTCTCTGCTCCCTACTGGACAACACTAAGGTAGAAGAAATTCTAATAAGCTTTAAAAGCTGAACCTTTCTTTTCTTAAAATACGATGTGAAGCGACCTTCAGTCGCCAGTTGTTCTTTCTTCTTTGGGTTATGTAAAGTGTATTCATAAAGTGTATTAAATTGTAAACTCCGACGCCACTGGCTGCGTAGATCTATTCTAAGAAATTAAATATCGCAAGCCACTGACGGCGAGCCTGTTTCAGTTCGAACGTTCCAAGAAAATCTTGTATTATTGAACCATAAATATTACCATTTTCAATGTAATCGTTATAATTTTTGTGTCATGTCAGTCAACTAAAAGAGGTTGAATTATATTTGTCTTGAAATTTACCACATCTTTTATTTTTGTGTATTTTTATCTTTGTGTGCATGAAATTTACTACCTTTACATATAGGAGGAGGCACAATAAAGGTGAGCCCGGTTCCCGTAAGCTGTTGGCTTCTCGGCCTTCCATGAGAACTGGTAATCTGCTGTAATTTAGAAGGTGGCGCCCGTTAATTTTGACCTACCCTGTATACACTAGGAAGATTTCTCACCCGTAAGGGGTTTCCGTGAACCACCCCTACTTCTGTGTGCTAAGCTGTAGGTTTCCACCTATTCTGTTGCGAGTCGACGAAAAAGCTCGTTTAGCCCGTAACACGCCCATTTTAACTTTTTAAATATACGTTTGCATTAATTACCGTACCACGTTTAGGAAATCAACCAGCAAAATTTCCTGCCCCAAAAAGCAGTAACCATAACTTTTCGGTTGTCCAATGTTTGCTTGAACATTTTTGTTTTGGGAGAACTTGCATGCATCTACTACATGGATTATTGCTTGGTTTCAACATTGGTGTACGAAATCCACGTTTCATCGCCAGTCACAATACGATTCAGGTTCTCATCGCTATCAATTTCATAGCGGTGGGGGAAAGTGTGTGCAGAGGACATTCGCCGGTTTTTGTTAACATCTGTCAACATCTTTGGCAACCACCTCGCACAAAGTTTGTAGTGCTATAGCCTATTCGTGACAATATCATACAGTACGAGAAATTTGAAAAAAATTTGTGGCCGTTTCCGAAATCGTGAAATGCCTAATTTTTTGTTCATCTTTTTCGTAAGATTGTGGATGATAACAGTAGGTATCCCACGTCGTTCCTCGTCGTGCACGTTTGTTCGGTCATCTCTAAAATTCCTACGCCAGTGTGTGACCTTTCCTCGTCTTACATGATGCCTGGACCATAAACCTCTCATATTTGATGGCAGAGTTTTCGTTTATTGCATGGATATTTGGCGGGATTTTCAATCGGAGTGTGCATTTAGCGTTTTATTATACAACTGAATATAATGACGGTACTACGGTAAAGTGACGTTAACCACTAAAGCGTCACGTTGACTACGCCCCTCATTCGATGGGAATATTTAAACGACCCTAAGTTTCCAAATAAATGAAAATTTCTTGACATATATAATGAAAAAATTTAATGTATAACTGACGCCATTTTGTTTTTTAATAATAGTATAATAAAAATAATAGTATAGGTTTTCAAATATTATTATGTACTAAAAACAATATATTAATTAAAATCCTATCAGAACTTAAACTCACTCAAATACTAAATCAAATATATGTTTTAAGCTGCATATTTTTTTCTTTTGATTTTAAAAATGGCGTGTTACGAATTACGTATTAAGCCTATTAGATTAAGATGCACATACTTATATGAACTTCGAAGTTATCATTTCTTCTTCCTATATAAAATTTATTGGAAGGGAACATATTCGATAAATTCCGACCAGATTTTAGCAAAGCTATTTGCTTTAATAATGCGATTATGTAAAGCAAAATACGATATTTTAAAATACAATAGTCCACAGTAGATTTAAAAGCAACAAAACCGAAGCTGCTCCCCTCGTTTTTATAGTGCAGAATATAAAATAATGGCATCTTTGTGGTCGCATTACACTGAAATGTTTCTAAAAACACAAAAATACATTTACTCTAACTATATCTGTTTCGCGCCATTTAGTTTATGAGATTGCTTCAAAAAATGAGATTTCGGATATTTTATGGGACAGGAAGGCATTTCAAAAGAACATGTGCCCGTTAGAACAAGAAGTAGGGGTGAAATAAGGTTTTGCTTAAGCGACAATAAATTTAATGGCTTGCTTACTTTTAGTCATTTAGGTATTTAACAAAACAATAGTAGTATTTTAATTTTAGATAAGAATTGGCGGTGAAAAACAAAATTAGTATCTTATTATTTGTTAAATAACTCTGAAATTATCTTCAAGTTGGTATAATAGCTTCGTTAGGATTGTTTCTCCTGAAGCTTTCATTATTCTATGTTTGTAACATTGCAGTTTTGATTTTCACAATGTTATTTAATTTCTGAGTGTTTAAATTAACATAATTAATGTATTTATTGATTTCCATTCGTAATCTTATAATTCATTGCAGTCTTCACTTGCTTCGGTAGGTTTGTTGATAAGTACGATAACATAACCTAACTTCACAACTTTAAAATTTTGTCATTCACAGTTTTCTTAACCGATAGTTACAGATAAACAGAAAATTTGTGTGAATATAATAACGGCATGCAGTGATAGACACCGTAAAATGGCCGTTACTGTTTGTCAATGGTAAAATTCACAGAGGAACTGTTAGAGTTCTTTGTGTTGTATCCATTACTGTGTGCAGTTTGTTTAATAATGGAAATCTCTTTGGTGTAATAGCAGTTACTTAGAGGAACTGTTAGAGCTCTTTGTGCAGTATCCATTACTCTGTGCAATTTGTTTAATAATGGAAATCTCTTTGGTGTAATAACAGTTACTTAGAGGAACTGTTAGAGCTCTTTGTGTAGTATTCATTATTGTGGGAAATTTGTTTAATACTGGAAATCTCTTTGGTGTAATCAGTTAGTTAGAGGAACTGTTAGAGCTCTTTGTGTAGTATCCATTACTGTGGGAAATTTGTTTAATACTGGAAATCTCTTTGGTGTAATCAGTCATTGAGAGGAACTGTTAGAGCTCTTTGTGTAGTGTCCATTACTGTGGAAATTTATTTAATAATGGAAATCTCTTTGGTGTAATCAGTTAGTTAGAGGAACTGTTAGAGCTCTTTGTGCAGTATCCATTATTGTGGGATATTTGTTTAATAATGGAAATCTCTTTGGTGTAATCAGTTAGTTAGAGGAACTGTTAGAGCTCTTTGTGTAGTATCCATTACTGTGGGAAATTTGTTTAATAATGGAAATCTCTTTGGTGTAACCAGTTAGTTAGAGGAACTGTTATAGCTCTTTGTGTAGTATTCAGTACTGAGTGCAATTGGTTTAATAATGGAAATCTCTGATGTAATAACAGTTACTTAGAGGAACTGTTAGAGCTCTTTGTGTAGTATCCATTACTGTGTGCAATTTGTTTAATAATGGAAATCTCTTTGGTGTAATAACAGTTACTTAGAGGAACTGTTAGAGTTATTTCTGTTGTATCTGTTACTGTGGGAAATTTGTTTAATAATGGACATCTCTTTGGTGTAATCACGGTTACTTAGAGGAACTGTTAGAGCTTTTTGTGTTGTATCCATTACTGTGGGAAATTTGTTTAATAATGGAAATCTCTTTGGTGTAATAACAGTTACTTAGAGGAACTGTTACAGTTCTTTGTGTTGTATCCATTACTGTGTGTATTTTGCATAATAATGGAAATCTCTTTGGTGTAATCAGTTAGTTAGAGGAACTGTTAGAGCTCTTTGTGTAGTGTCCATTACTGTGGGAAATTTGTTTAATAATGAAAGTCTCTTTGGTGTAATCAGTTATTTAGAGGAACTGTTAGAGCTCTTTGCGTAGTATCCATTACTATGGGATATTTGTTTAATACTGGAAATCTCTTTGGTGTAATCAGTTAGTTAGAGGAACCGTTAGAGCTCTTTGTGTAGTATCCATTACTGTTGGAAATTTGTTTAATACTGGAAATCTCTTTGGTGTAATCAGTTATTTAGAGAAACTGTTAGAGCTCTATGTATGAATGACCTATAGGCTGCTAATTTATGTGTTCTATGGTGACATGAGTCCTGTGGTAATGCGACATCTGTTTGTGTAGGTTTTCTATAAATAGAGTTTGTTTATAGAATTGGTTTTATGTTTAAATTTAAATAATTAATACACTTGTTTTGTTTTGTTTCAAATGTAAAGTTTATGTTTGAGTGTGCAGTATTAATAAACTTTAAGAAATCATCAATTAAATCAAATGAACTATTAGAACATGCTAAAATATCATTATATTTTAGCATGTTTTAATTGTTCATTGATACATAGAGTTCAACCAGTTCCTCTTAAATAAGACTGATTCCACCAAAGAGATTTCTATTATTAAAAAATTCCACACTGTAATGGATACAACACAAAACGGACAGACACACTAATCAAAAAGAAAGATTATAAATTAGCAATTCAAAGAATATATTAAAAAGACTATTCTAAAAACGTTAAATATATTACAATTCCATATTTCGATGATGCATCGGAGAAAATTGCTAAAATTATAATCAAAACCAATACATTTAAACTAATTTTTAAATCAACAAACAACACTTTCAATGCCTTATTTAACGCAAAAGATAGAACTAACGATTTGTTAAAATCGGGTATTTACAAATTAAACTGTTCACAGTGTAATTGTGTATACATAGGTCAAGCAATTAGAAATTTGGTACCAGATGCAAAGAACCACAAAAAGTAAATAAATCCTGTTGGAATTGAGACTATTAATATTATTAAAATATAAATAAGATTACGTTTATATAAAGCATTTGTTGGGTTGTATCTTGTAACCTAAGCGTTTGCTGAAAAATGTTTATATGAGCTCTTCTTTTATTGTTTTGTTGTCCTGAATACTATGAATTTAATCTATATAGTACCACGAAGTTTTCAAACTTCCATTGCATATTGATTTTACATAAAAATTGAATCATCTCGAACACGATTTGATTTATTGATTTTTAATAAAAGTATTTTTTGTGTATATTTTTAAATGTCAAATAAGAAAATTGTGTCAAACATAATAAAAATAAAATATTGTCAAAGAAACAATACGTTATCCTTCCACTTGAGACGCTTCTAGTACACTTAATAAAACAAAACTTGACTCTAATCTACAACCTTGATGAGTAACGTATGCATATAACATTTTAAAACATTGGTCCAACTATTACCATAATTATATATAGAAAAGTGATCGGGCAAATCTCAATTTAAAAGGCTATAACTCCGTAAGGAAGCATTTTCAGACCCATGTTTATATGAACTTCTTCTTTGTTTTGGGGTGGAGAACTCGCTCCCGAAGTTTGGGCAAGGATTTTAGTTACACCCTGTATATTGACTTCTGCCAGTTACTTAATTAATGGAAGAGCATGCATACTTGCAGTTAAATTAAAAATTTTAGGAACGCATTTGGCAACAAGAATCGTAACCCAAAATAAACATCAAACGATTTTCGGAATATTATGCGATTGCATTGGTTGTGATGTAAGTCATATAAGTGTGTCGCTTCTTCTTTATCTTCCCGATTAATATAAAATAGATTATATAACTTACTTTCATGTAAGGGTATTTCTCGTGCTCATCACATGATACAATTTTCATTAAATTAACGTTAGAAATTTATGTACAGAATTTGGTGTGGCACTACAAAACAATGAATGAACTTTTAAATAACTGGCAGATAAACAGAAAACTTGTGTGAATACAGCCTCGATATGCAGTAGTAGACACCATAAAGTTGCTAGTACTGTTTGTCGACGTTAAAGTTCACAGCTGTCATTGTTAAGTTTCTATTGGAAAGTATTGGTTTCTGAGAAATTCGATATTTGATTTGTTTTATTTGGGCATAATAGGCTCTTGTAAATCAATTATAATTACCCGGCGTTTCAAAGAATTTCATAAATATATTGAATTTGCCAGTTACTTAATTAATGGAAGGATTATTATAACTTAATAAAAAGTTTTGTAAACGAATTTGACAGTACGAATCGAAGAGTCCTTCGATATATTAAAACTCAAAACAGTATCGAACGATTTTTGGATTTATAATATTCTAAGATTGCATCGATTTGGATTTAAGTCGTATAACTGCGTTTCATCTTCTTTATCTTCCTGGTTAATGTGAAATTTATATAATTTGCTTTCATGTAAGCGAATTTTCCGTGCTCATCACATGGTATAATTTTCATTAAATTAACACGAGAAATTTACATACAGAACTTGGTTTGGCATTGCATTTGACGTTTAGCTGTTGGTAATAAAGATTAAATGTCGTCTTTAAAGTGACATTCAAGGCCTTTTCCTACTATACTTATTAAATGTAAAACAGAAAATTGTGAATAAGCAAGATAATGTAAGTCCCTACAACAGTATTTCGACCCTTCGAAGAAGTTTGTCGATAAAAAACTTACCTAATGCGATTTATGTTCCAGTGATATAAATTAAATTTAATTATTATCTCAGACTAATTACATCGCTCGTAAAAAACATACTGCTAACGAATTACGCCGCCTGAAAATTAGAAAAACAATTCAAGTATTTTATTCAAGAAATTAAGGCAGTTATAAAGTCCTAAAGAAAAGTTATTGTTTCTCTCCGGAGAAATGCGCTTTTTATCAAACACAATTACCATTTTAATTAACAAATTACACTCCTTTGTGTTTGCGAGGTAATTTTTAAGAATTTTCACTCGAAGTGAGTAGTAATCCGAGATTTACTCGCATTATTTCGGTACGTCGCCATAGAAAAATTGGAAAAACAGAATTAAATCACAACATTGTGTTATTAAAAGCACGTTTACCTAGAAAGTTTAATGTGAATTCGGAACTATTTTTAAATTCCGTATCTGTCTGCGCTCCCCTAGCACATTTGTCAAATGAAAAAGTCCCGAAGTTTTTCTAGAATTTTTTATACGACAGATGTAAAATGTTACGTTCTTTTAATTTAGCGACAATATAATTTGTATTTCAACGTTGGTCTATTCATAAAATGAGCTGCGTCTTTGTTTGTCTGCCATTTATAAAAATCCTACCGGGGCATTACAGAAAATCAAATATTTTATATGAGATATAAATGATTTTAGGAGAGCTATGAGAAAAATGATACAATCGATATGAAAAAACTCTTTAATCGGTTTTATGAGAATTAAAAGGGTTTTTCATCCCGATTGTATTTGAGATACAAATGTTTGTAAACCAGTTAAAAATTTGTTCTATATTACTTTAAGTGTTACCTATTGTAACATTTCGTTACCTGAACACTTCCAGAGTATACCGGGTGATTCACAGAACGTTTAAAAACTTTAAGGGTAAATACAACGGCCTAATAAGAGAAAGAATGTTCATAAACATGTCTTGCGCGGAAGAGTCTCAAAGATACAGGGGTTATCTATCAAATATTTGTTTTGCAGGTATTCAAGAAATATTTAAAATTGGAATATAGTTATTATTACTCATCGTTCATAATTCGTGATGATATTAAATAACCTTTAAAAACCTATTAAATACTATATTCTATGCTATTTTGCGCGTTTTAGACAATGTCACATGCTCGTATCCACCAAAGAAACATAAACAAACACATCAACTTCTGTGCGTGTGTTTACTACTGGTAAACACTGGTAAATAAAAATCAATTTTTTTTGTGATATGGATAAAACATGGCGTATGTTTATGTAAAATTTCACCAGAATGGCGAAAATGACCTTGGATTTTGTCTATCACCCATACTTTATTTGCTACGAAGTGTTGTGCGTTATACGGAAATATATCAACATCGGTATGTTCTTAATGTTGCACTTACTTCAAAATGTTGTTGCGGATGTTTTACGGCAATATGTGGTCTCTGGGACATCACGGATTAATGTCCAGCAGTAATCAGCAAGCAAAGCTTTTCTATGGTTGCAACGTCTTGGTGGAACCGTTCTCCATGTTCGTCGCTTACGGCACTCAAATTTGCCGGAAAGAGATCGAGATGAGCATCCAGAAAGTGAATTTTTAAAGACATTTTACATCCCTTTTCTCTGTAGGCACTAAGTAATTCAGTCACAAGATCTTTGTAATTTTCAGCTTTGACATTTCCAAGAAAATCGGTCAAAACTGTTGTAAAGGCTCTCCATGGTCTTAGTTCAATTTCATTCAGCAAGTTGTCAAATTCGCCAGCTTTCATTACCTCTCGTATTTGTGGTCTCACAAATATGCCCTCTTTAATTTTTGTATCACTAACTCTCGGAAATTTCTGTTTAAGATACAGGAACCCTCTTCCGTTCCGATCTAGTGCTTTAACGAAATTTTTCATTATTAAGCCCAATTTAATATGCAGTGGTGGTAGAAATACGTTTTTAGGATCAACCAGTGGTTCGTTGGTAATATTTTTTTGATCCGGAGTTAGTGCTTGACGTAGTGGCCATTACTTCTGTATATAGTGACGATCTCGTGCAAGGCTGTCCCATTCACACAGGAAACAACAGTATTTTGTATACCCCAGCTGAATTCCAAGAAGAAGCGCCATCACTTTTAGGTCTCCACAGATTGACCACTCACAGTCATTATACCGTATGTGTTCTAGGAGGTATGGCATATTCTCGTATGATTCCTTCATATGAACGGCATGAGCTATAGGTACAGATGGGTATTTATTGCCGTTGTGAAGCAAAACTGCGTTTAAGCTGAGTTTTGAAGAATCTATAAATAAATTGCTTGGTTCATGTTTCTGTCCTAATGCGTGAAATAAGTTGTCAACATCCGGGCAATATACCAAAGTCCGTTTTTAAGCGAAATAATGTGTAAGTCCATTTTGACTTTTTTGGAAGTAAGTTATATTGTTACGGGCCAAACGAGCTTTTAGGTCGACCTGCAACAGGATACGTGGAAAAAGGTCTACAGCTTAGCTCAGAGGAGTAGGAGAGGTTCACGGAAACCGTTTAAGTGAGGAAAACTTCCTAGTTGTGTACAGGGTATGTCGAAATTAACTGGCGTCACCTTCTAAATCACAGCTGATTGCAGGTTCTCGTGGAAGGCCGCGAAGCCAGCAGCTTACGGAAATCCGACTCACCTTTATTGCCTCCCTCCTGTTTATAAAGCTTACAAAGTTTATGCCCACACAAATACAAAATACTCAATAATAAAAGATGTAATAGATTTCAAAACACATATAATTAAACTATTGGAAATGACACAATACAAAAATGACAGCAAATGGTGATATTATAGTTCAATACTACAAACGATTAATTGAACGTTCAAGAAAAGGAACTCGCCGCCCCTGGTGTACCGTATTTAAATTTTTCAACAAATCTACGTGGCCAGTGGCGTCGGAGTTTACAAGAATAATACAATATGTAATTGCTTTTTACAATTAACCGTAAAAAAACAAACGACGACTGAATATCGCTTTTTGTCGCATAAAAAAGGGATTCAATCCCTTGAATTTTGAAAGTTAAACACGTAAAAGGTTTTTTTTTTACAACACAAAAACTAGTTCGTTTACCTTGGCTTTCGATGACTGGGGTAGAGAGGCAGGCACAATTTTGGAGTGTTTTCTGGATGCAAGAAAATCTGCAGGCACAGTCTGGAGTGTTTTCTGGTCCGGAAGAAAAAGGTAGACGATGACCTTCGAGAAACTTTGGGACGCAATATTCGCTGCTACGCCCCTGGAGATTAGATTGCTTCCAACGGGGTTCAGACGAGTAACGAAACACCGCTCCAAGCACACTTTCACGGGTTTAATTGACCTGTATCCGAATAAAACGAAAGAACAATTACACAGGATTGTTCTGTACCAAAGGTAACACGCTGCTCATATTTATATGTAATCCGACTTAGTCGAAATTGTTTTGCCTAAGGCAAAAAATACGGTAAAACTCAATTAGCAGATGAGCCGCGAAGAAAGCCGTTATCAGAACATACGTTGGTCTGTTTCCAAAGTCTAGCGCCTACTCAATTTCGCTTACATTTTTTACGGCCACCGTAGATGGAATTGGAAGACCAATGTCGAGCGAAGGTGGAAGGCCGGCTCGGTCGGAGAAGATGTTAAGTCCGATTGTGGGCCGGAGAAGATGTTGAGTCCGACTGAAGAACTAAGCGCAACGCGAACCTGTATTCCCCAAAAAAGTTACACCATATAGCGAAATATGGTGAAATAATTCCGGAACGATTTGGCACATAAATTGGCAGAACGCGCCCAGGGTCAGGCGAAGACAAAATATTAATCGGCAGTTTCAGCCTACAAAAGGAACTTTCAAAGGCTTTGCGAAAGTGGCCTCCAATAACTCAATCTTTAAAAAAATAAAATAGGGATCGCCTTAAGAATGGTTGTATATTGATACTTCTCCCGAGATTGGCGTTGTAATGGCAGCTCCACTAGAAATCCTCAATCACTAAGTTGGATTTCTGATGGTAGTAGATCCTGAGGTAGTTTGCGCTTAATTCGATGTGGATACATTTGCTCCTATCATATATTACACAGAACATGGGCACTCACTGAGTTTACAGTGAAACGTTTACATGCACGTTTTTATGTACGCCTCTACTGCGAAAACGTGTAGGTCTTGGTGTATTTGTGTATTTCTAATAAACTAAGAGAAGGTTTTTAGCATTGAGATCCCGCCGTTGCAAGCCGGATTGGGAAATTGTGTATGTTGGCTTGCAATATAAGATTTTTATAAATCTGGATAGTAATGAGTAGGATTCCAACCAAAACCAGAATGCACGTTTGCTCAGAAAGCGAGCGCTCTACCAACTGAGCTGCCACGACCGCTGTCCTTCGGATTCGACGTTAAATTGTAGGTAGAAAACACGGGGGTATTGCTACCTTAGCGCTGAGGAGGAACGCGTGGCAGAGAAGAGGCCGATACCCAACAGTGGGACAAGAAAAGTTGTGAATCATGAATGATGAATAAACCAAGGCGTGATTGCTGCTATATATGTAACACCTTATTTTGAAATGGTTGAATCTTTAATTGTTGTTTTACCTGCTGCACCCAGACTGGATTAGCGTAGGTTAGTAATGGTTTTAGTAAGGATTTGTAAACAAGTAAGGAACAGATTAATTGTAGTGTAGTGTACAACTTTAATAGCATTAAGAATAGTTACCATAATTCTATAAGCTAATTTTATGTTCTTAATTACGGACATGAGAGGAAGACACCCACTGGTGTCGCCTCTAATTTAATCTGTTAAGTCTATAGACCAGCTTCTTTCTAATCTTCGAACTTCAGGTTCTGCCGATAAGGGGTTGACTATTGCATTCGAATATCTTTCCAGGGTATCATGATGCTTAACTGATTTTTCTTTAATTACTTCTGTCACATACAGAATACTGAAGTCGGTATGAAGCGTTACGTTTGACACGAACCATGGGGCACTGGATAACAGTCTAAGTATTATGGATTGGAATCGTTGGATTACGCGGATGGTCGATTTGCTGGCGCATCCCCATAATTCGCAGCCGTAAGACCAAACGGGACGGATTATACTTTTATATATTAATAATTTGTTTTCTAGTGTAAGAACTGATTTTTTCCCAAAGAGCCAATACGTGCGTTTGAGTTGTACGTCCATTTCTTTACGACCTCTGTTGGCATGCATCTTCCACGTGGAACGCCTATCTAGGTGTAAGCCCAGGTATCTGGCTTCATTTGTCTGTGGTATGTTTATGTTGTTGAGGGTGATTGGATGACATGTTGAATGCTTCGTGGTGAAGGTAATATGCACCGATTTACCCTTATTAATTTTTATTCTCCCCTTTATCAATCATGTTTCCAATAGATGTAAGTGTAACATTGATGCTGTTGCCGGATTTTCCCTTCTCGAAAGGATTGCTGTATGATCAGCGAACGTTCCCAGGTCCATTTGTGGTGTAGATGGCAGGTCATAAGTGTATAATAAATACATTAGAGGTCCAAGAACACTTCCTTGAGGGACCCCTGCCTTTATTTCTCTCAGTTGGGAAGTTTCATCATCAAATTTAGTCTGAAAGATGGTATCAGCTAGGTAGGAGCGCAGTAGTAAGTAGTACTCGTGTGGTAGCGGTTTGTTTATTTTGTAGAGTAGACCCCTGTCCCATACCTTATC
Organism: Limonius californicus; assembly: GCA_014611495.1. Taxonomy (NCBI): domain Eukaryota; kingdom Metazoa; phylum Arthropoda; class Insecta; order Coleoptera; family Elateridae; genus Limonius; species Limonius californicus. The sequence continues at coordinate 8,898 of JABXWE010008400.1, read as the reverse complement.
AAATGCATTACTCACGTTTAGGAACACTACACTACAGTAGAATTTGGCTTCGAGTGCGTCTTGTATTATATTTGTATTTGTGGCGATGACATTGCTGTACCGTTGAGTGTTTGTTTCGGAAACTAAATTGATGATTTGGTAGCCATTTATCTTGAAGTGAATTCTCGTTTATACGTTTTAATATTAGTTTTTCCAGCAACTTAGAGATTATCGGCAGGAGGCTGATGAGACGATAGGACTTAACCTGGTTAGGAGGTTTGCCAGGTTGAAGTATTAGTATTATTTGGGTTACTATAAACGATAATGGCCGGTGTGTGGCTCGTAGTTCTCCGTTGAAAAGAATTTGCAGAAATTTAATTCCTTTCTCAGGTAGGTGCTTTAAGACAGTTCCTGTTATAAAATCCAGCCCTGGTAATTTTTATTCTTTAATAGTTTTATTTTCGTTTTAATCTGATGGCTGGTAAAGATTTTTATTGGAGGTGATAGATGTAATGGAGTTTCAAGGGAGTGTTCGATTTCTTGGTTTGTTTCGCTAGAGTTTGGTTCGAAAACATTTTGTAGATGCTGTGCGAATGCTTCAGCCTTTTCCTTCGCAGATCTCGTCCATATTCCTGTTTCATCTCTTGGTGGTAGGTGTGCCCTAGGTCGTTTAATTCCTCTAGTCGCCTTCCATACTGAATTATCATGTCTAGACAATTGTGTACAATTGAAAAGTTACATTCCTTATTTCTTGTAGCTTATGTCTTAGTTTATTATTCATTTGGTTGAATCTAGAATGTTGCGACTATGTTGCCATCTTGCTCTAGCTCTCCTTTTTTCTTTAACAGTTCCATAATTTCAGTGGCAATGTTGGGAGTATTGACCTTTATGTTGCGGAGTTGCGTTGTAGCAATCCATCCAGCTTCCTGTATGATTGCCATCAGGTGATTTGCAGCTTGCTCTAGCTCCTCGCTTGTTTTTAAACTCAAGTTTATGTTAAGAGATTGGTTAATGTGAGTTTCAACCATTTCCCAGTTGCGATTTCGTATAGGATATAGTTTTGACAACCTTACGTAGCATTAGTTTAGTTTTTTGTTCCCATGGATTCTCCAAGTCAAACGTTTATCAAAATGAACTTCTAGGTGGTTGATGCTTTGATCCGAGTGGTTCCAAGTGATGGGGTTATCGTTAATTATAATACAAGGTGGTATGCTACATCAACATAATGCAATATAAAGCAACTCAGGCCAACGTTTAGTTTTGAAACATGTTGCTGTTGCTATATGTTGGTCTATGTTTCTTTGGTGGAAGTACCACTAGAAATAATTGCAATAAACCGTTCTTATACATCTTGAATTCTGGAAGAGATTTCATATTGCAGAAAATTTTTGCAACAATGTATGTCAAATACTCTGTATATTTATTGCACTTTCTCTTTTTTGCTCTCTCCCTCTCTCTCTCTCTCTCTCTCTCTCTCTCAGTCCCACTCCCACTGCCGTTCTCTCTTTTTCATTCTCTCTACAAACCTTTAGCTTCCTCGAGAGACTGGTGACCTTCTGTCTAGTGCCGATGGCATGTGTGTAAAGTTGTAGTGTATACAAGCACAGGGAACCTAAGGTTTAACGCGGGCTTCTCCAGAGAAGGTGCTCTACCAAGGGGAAACGGCATTATAAAACTCGTATTTTTCTGGATCTAAGATCGAGCCCACGTCCTTTAACGCATCAGTTCAACGCACCAACCGCTGCGCTACAGGCGCTTATAGAGGTATAGATATATAGATTATACAGGGTGGGCCAGTTAAATTGTCCCCTCTTAAAATTAGTTGATGCAATCCAACATATATATATATATATATATATATATATATAGCATGGCAACCACTTTTTCTTTAATTTACTTAAATTGAGATATTAATTTAATTAAATTTTAAGTAAGATATTTTCAAATAAAGAAAAAATGGTTTGGTGCATATTTTTGGCAAATGCCACAAGAATGTGGCTGCAATCGGTAATTAATATATCAGGCGCTATCTAACTAGAAACTCTTTCTTCTTCTTCTTCTTCTTCTTCTTCTTATTCTTCTTCTTCTTCTGTGTATAGGTCAATGACCTGTTAATTACCTACAATGGAGTAAGTTCTGCCAGTCCTCTTTGCACGTATGCCGGGCAGCAGGCTAGCCTAACCCGCCGAAAAAAGAAGAGAACTTATATTTTATATTGTTATATACAGTATGGAAGTGAATGACACAACAAATTTTATAAAGTATCAAGTTTCAAAAATACTTTCAGAACATTTTATTAGTTTGTTGATGTCTATAGGACCAACTAATGTTTCTCGTAATTTTTAAATATATATGGTGTTGTACGAGAATAATTGAAAACAGACTGAGAGAAAAAATAGAAGATACAATAGGAGAAGCACAACGCGGGTTTAGAAGAGGAAGAAGCACGCAAGACCTAATATTCATAATAAGACAAGTAGGGGAAAAACTAGTAAGGAAAGGAAAGAACATACATATGGCGGTGGATAGAAGAAAGAAGAAATGATAGAAATAGTCAAGATATTATACAAGAACAATATAAACAAAGTCAGAATACACAACGACAAATCAAAAGAATCCACAATAAAGATAAGTTTGAAACAAGGATGCGTGCTTAGCCCGCTACTATTCTCAATTGTAATAGATAAAGCCATCAGGAAATACAAAGAAAACTGCAAATATATGAAAATAGGAACATGGAAAATGAAAACAATCCAACTCCAAGAAATGCTATTCGCGGATGATATGGTGTTAGTGGCAGAATCAGAGGAAATACTACAACATGATCTAAACGAATACCAAAATGAACTAAAACGAACAAACGTGGAAATAAATATAAATAAAACAAAGACGATGATAATAGCCAACGAAGAAATTAAACATAAGATAGAAATAAATGGACAAACACTAGAACAAGTTACAAGCTAGGAACAATAATAGAAAACATAGGAAAAATAGTAAAAAGAAGTATCAAAGAGAATAGGAAAAGTAGGGAGACTATACAACACCCTTAGAAATTCATTTTTTGGAAAGATAGAGATCCCAAGGAAACCAAGACACAAGTATACCAAAAGGTCATAAAACCCTCTCTAACGCATGGAAGTGAATCCTGGGTCCTAACAAACAAAAATAAAAGTTGTATCAAGGCCGCTGAGATGAGATTTCTAAGAAAAATCCAAGGGATTTACTAGAGAGGATAAGATAAGAAACTCAGTAATAGTGGAAGATTTGAAGGTAAAACCTACAGAGAAAATAATAGAAGGAAGACAACTGAGCTGGCTGGGACACCTACATAGAATGAAGGATGATAGAATAACAAAGCAAGTATACGAAGCGAGAACCCGAGGAAGAAGCAAAGTGGGACGCCCAAGAAAATGATGGGAAGAATAAGTCAGACTAGTGGCAAAGAATCGAGGAATAAGTTGGGGCGAAGTAAGAACAATGGTAAAAGATAGGAAGATATGGAAAAGAAAAATCAAGGACTCATAAGAACATAAAAACGAAGCATAATAAGTAATCCAATCAAATAAATGTAATATACCAATGTAAATAATATAGTAAGATGTAAATGTAAAACATACAGACCACGACCTAACAGTACAAATGGTCTTTTGATTAAATAAAGAAATATGGTGTTGTATTAAAAATAAGAAAGTTGACTTCACATCCATTATAAACTGGAATCAGTCAAACTTCTTAAAATTATTTAAATAATAAAATTAGCAGCTTCGACATATGCTAACAAATTTAAGCTTTCCATATTTTATTTGTAAACACGGAGGGGAGCTACATTGTCCACCCATGAGTAAATAAAAGTGTGTATGGGTAAAGTTTATGGGAATATCGGAAGGTTCGGTTCTGCACCTTGCTGACACTTTAACCTTGTTTTAAGGTAGTTAGTGCCGTGGTGCACTAACCTAGGGAGATCGACGGTTTTAGGTACTCTCCGAGGTACCACGAAAGCAGTTTATTAATCTAGATTTTTGGTCACCCATCCAAGTGGTGACCGCGCGGATCGTTGTTTAACTTTGTGTACTGTTTGAACCCATAAAATCGATTGACGCAATCCAATATACAAACATTCACATAACGTGGCAACCAACAATTCAATTAAGATGAACAATCCTTGCCTACCAATGATAATACTAAGTTGAGCTATCAATTCAATTAAATTCTAATTCTCTGTAAGTTAAATTTAAGGTAATTTAAAAACGAGAAGCAGTATCAATTTAAGACACTTCAGAAGGTTAACATGAACTGCATCTAACGGATTTGGTTCGCAGTAAAAGCATTTGTGTTGTAAAGCTTTCACTTATTTATCCTTCTTATACGACACCTTTATTTAACCTAACTTTCTTTGTCTTAATTTAATTTCCCTTAAATTAACCGGAGCTAACATAACCTAATTTAATGAAATCCGAATTCACGCATTGTAACCTAACCTATTTTTAAGTTAATAATTGTTCTGTAATCTAACATATATTTAAGTTAGAAAGCTCAATATTTTCGCAAAAAAATTTATTTCCTGAATTTCTGTCATTTCTGTTGCTGACTGATTATTTTTTCTGTCTTCTGATTTTATGCCACTTTTCTGTCAAGGTCTATATCCCTTACATAATAGCATGAGTAACTGAGGTTGGTCTGTTAAAAGGAGAGGGTAGAATATTTACCTTTATAAAGAGGTGACACTTATAGGCTCACATTGTGAAATGATACAACACCAAAAATATCAAATATGGGTTGAGATATTGGTCTTTATTATTACATGTCACCTAAAAAATGTACAAGGGAAAGGATTATTTTGGGTGTGCGAGGACGGATTTGATATGTTAATCCAGCAGTTTACCATATTTAAATAAATACTTTAGCAGAAGAAAATTGATCCAACTAAATTACAGTTTATAATTAGAACATCAACCCTCTTCCTTCAGAGCACAATCTATTTGATGATTGGTTTAACAGCTTACCTAGAAAACAGGAGCGGATTCTCCCTTCCAACGTTTATGTTATTCACATCAACTGCAATGTAAAACATATCCTTCCTTACAGTGAGAGCTAGGTTCTAACTTCTACTATGTTTTTTTTAGATAAGCTGTTGATCTCATGACCGTTAAGTTCAAATGGACAAACTCTAGTTAGTTGTTAGTTATATCCGACAGGGCCTGGGTTTTGTAACATTTCATACAGAAAATAGATGACAACGTTTCTGTTTCAGTTAGAATATCCTTTACTTAATCGTATGGAAATTAAATGTTCACACAATATCCGACACGGTGGTTTCCCCAACATTCCAGAAATGATAAAATAGTGCTTCTTATATTCAGTGCAGCATTGGTTTTATATCGAATTCGATTTATCTTGCCAGTGAACATGAATGACAGCTCTACGTATTCGCGTAGAATATTTTTACTTGGGTTTTCACGCCTACATACTTTAGTTTCTGATTTTAGATGGCGGAAATAAGAGACTCCCTAGCTATTCTGTATTGATAAATTATTACGTAACTCCTAATTCACGTTGTACTTGAGGGACGTTCGTTATCATTGATTAATTAGAGCTCGTACTGAGAGTAATTAGAGGCAAGCATTATTTAAAAATTGCTCATTTTACTGTCTTGAAAATCAAATTATAGCATCTTCAAACAGACGTAAAAGTAAAAAATTAGAAACTTGCCAGGTAAAAGTATATTTGATCCTATAGAATTCTCATTAGAATCTATAGAAAGTATACAGGGTGTACCAGAAATATGTATAAATATTAAATCCGATGGTAGATTACAATATATACAAACTAGAAAAAACATTCCCTTGGCAATGGGATCCTTACGATATGAGAAAATAATAATTGAAAATTTGACCCAAAATTGTTTGAGTATCGCAGGATAATAACAAAAATTTGAGTTCAAAGACATGTTATGCAAAGGAGAGTAAGATAGAAGTGCAAAAAAATTTCTTATTACCTGCCACAAACCAATATTATTAGGTAGGTCAGTAATTTCTATTCGGTTGTTATCACAAGCCAGACAAGTTTTTACGTGTTTGTCACTTTGGCTTTACTTTACAATTAGGTAATAACCTTCTACAGCTTAAATGAATTTTCTGTGTATCATCAGAAGTTCTCAAACAAAATTTTATTTTATTTTATAATTAAAAAAATAAACCTAATGATTTTTGAAAAATTAATAGTACCCGTCAATTCTACTTGAGCCAATCTATTAGTGGTTTAAATATTTGTACCTATTTCTGATACACCCTGTATATACGAGGGGTATTTTTTAAATGAGGTCCGTTTTTTAATAAGAAGAAAAATACTGTAAATATCATTAAAATATACTTTTACCTACTTTTTTACAAAATTTCTATTTTTGTTCAAACATTTGTCATACCGCTCAACAAGTTTTTGAGTTCCGACGTCAAAGAAATCTGCCGCCTGTGAAGAAGCTCAATCCATGACTGTAGTTTTCACTTCTTCGTCGTCGTTGAACCGTTGACCACCAAGGAACTCCTTTAAGTACCGAAACAAGCGAAAATCACTGGTTGCAAGGTCTGTACTGTAAGGTGGATAATGCAGTTGTTCCCATCCAAAAAACACGATTTGACCTTGTGTTTGTGCAGAAACATGTGGCCTTGCATTATCATGGAGCAACATCACACCGGAAGACAGTAGGCCACGCCGCTTGTTTTGTATGGCACGCCGGAGTTTTCTCAAGGTCATACAATACGCATCAGAATTGATTGTTGTGCCTCTCGGCATAAAATTCACTAACAAAATCCCTTTCCTGTTTCAAAAGACAGTTGCCATGATCTTTCGTGCTGAAATTGTCTGTTTGAGTTTCACTCTGGTTGGTGACGATGTGTGTCGCCATTCCATTAACTGTTGCTTGGACTGAGAAGTTATGTGAGACACCCAAGTCTCATCTCCTGTAACGATGTGGTCCAACAATTCATCTCCTTCCTGATTGTATCGAGTCAAAAACGATAAAGCACAGCCCAATCCTTTTGATTTGTGATTGTAAGAAAGCAGTCTTGGAACCCACCGAGAACACAATTTTCGATAATTCAGTTTCTCCAGAACCATGGTGTACAAAACTGACCTTGAAACCTGTGGAAATTCAATTGATAACTTTGAAATCGTGAATCGTTAGTCCTCTCGAATTTTGTTGCAGAAATCAGAGACGGTCGGCCAAGGCGTGGCTCATCATGCACATTAACCCGCCCGTCCATGAACATTCTCACCAACTTTCGAACTTTATTGTCACTCATAGCGTTATCACCGTAAACTTCACAAATCTGACGGTGAAATTCTGCTGCTGCCAAGTTTCTTACACTCAACAATCGAATTACAGATCGTATCTCACAGTCGCTGGGCGGTTCACTTTTCTTAAGCATTATAAATTTCTACAGCTCCACACACAGACAGACGATACGGCTGCAAATGACGTAGAAGCATGCTGGGAGCAGACACGCAAGCGCATTCTCACTCTCATTCGCAAAAGAACGTTATTTAAAAAATACCCCTTGTATATATATATATATATATATATATTTTTTTTTTTTGAATAAGCGACACAAAACATGTTACTAGTTTTGGTTATCTTATCTATAGGTCAAGCATGAAATATGGTTTAATGATTAATTTAATTTTCTTCACGTTTATCATCATCCTCATCATCAATAGCTTCTTCGTACCGCGGCTGGGCACCGCACTGTCACTACGTCTCGTGTTTCTCTTCAGTGCACGGGGGACCTACAGTTTAACGTCGAATCTGAACGACAGAACATCCAAAGAAGGTTTTTTACATTAAGATCCTACGGTTGCTAACCATATTAGGAATGTTTTTGTGGTGGGTTGCAGCACAAGATTTTTATACACTGCGTAGTAGTGCTAGGGAGCCAACCCCCGCTCCACGCTATACTATTTTTTTGCATATTTCTATGATATATAAAATAGTCTGAACGAAAGTTTATTTATGATAAAACTATGTTTAGAGGATTATAGCGTCACCCCATTAACATGTATCGAGCTTAACACTAAATAAAACACGTGAGCCGTCAAACTATAACCTTTAATATAACCTCAAAATTTGAAAATCCAAAAATATGCATTAGGCGGTAACTGTCAGTCAACAACGGTAAGGGTACCTTTTGGCTTTGCGCCGAAGCCCTCGCCGAAAAATTCATGACTACCGTTATTTTCACTTCTGATTCGAAAGAAAAACGTAGCCGAAATCCTTGCTAAAGAAATCTTGATACTGATAACCTTCGCGTGACTTACCTAGAACAACACGAGTTTCACCAAAGACAACTTGACCTTCTGGTGGATACAATAACATTATCAGCTATGTCCTCCACTTCCAGAAGTACCGAGCTGCGATTTTATCTAATAAAAAGGAATGTGTTTGTAATAATATACAAAAGTAAGCAATTCCTACATTGTTGTACTTAATTGTACAACAATATAGTTCGAAATTATAAATTCATTTAAGTGCAATATTTTCATTATAATATTGAAGACGTCAAAATTTTAATAAATATACATCTGTCTTTACTATAAATCTAGAATATAGAATTTTTGTTGAAAACTGTAGAGGAATAATGTAGAAGAGAAAGCGATCTCTACAATCACTATACTTAACTGCACAACAATATAGTTAGAAAATATACATTGCCTTATATAAGATATTTTCAAAAAAATATTATAGACATACCAAAGATTTTAATATACATCTCATCTGTATTCAATATAAATCTAGAATTATAAGTTTGTTTAAAATCATATCGAGGAATAATATAGAAGAGTTAACGATATCTACAATCGCTGTACTTAACTGCATAGCAATATAGTTCGAATATTTATATAGATATATTTACAAAAAATATT
>JABXWE010008399.1:0-47585 GCA_014611495.1 Limonius californicus | reverse complement strand
GAAAAACTATGGGGAAAGAAAAACACAATCAAACAAGAAAGTCCGGACAATTAAACATTTAATGCACAGCAAACCAGAACAAAATCAACATACTGGAAGATTAACAACATGGTAACACACAAAATTATTAACAGAGAAAAGTATTTATATAAATCGACAAATAATTTACGGGACGCAATAAAGCGAAAGAACAAATTCAAGTTATTATAATAATCAAAAATACAAAATCTATACAACGCAACTAAATTGCCAAGTATTCGAAGTCGACGAGATCTCGTCACTCAATACCTAGATTCAAACATAATAGATCTTTTTTTTTTTAAGAATCGTGGAGTTGCCATAGCTACTCCACGATTCTCATCCCACCCCGCTTACCTCGGATCAGCGCACGTAGCGCTATGCACGAGTCTAACATGCCCCACCCTTGTAAAACCCCCCAACTATGCTACCGAGTCACTCCCGCTGCTCCAGAATTAATTAAAATTCGGGCCACAACGGGAGTCGAACTCGGGTCAACCGGTTGCGAAGCGGACTTTCGCCCACTGCGCCACCCGGTCGCCAATTTGTTTCTTATTAAATAGTGTTTGTTGTATATGTTTTTACGAGTTTTGGCCAACAACAAAGTATCCACGTGTTATAAGTTTGAAATAAAGAGCAATCGTTGTCAAAAAAATAATATGAATTGATGATAAAAAATCACAAAAAGTAGTGCAAAAATACGGTAAAACCAACTTACATACGTTTATGGTATATGTAGAGTAGACATGTTGAATTGTTTCTACTTTATTACAAACTACCATCATTCAAAATCTATTTAATTTTCTTAAAATCAGAACATTGCCAAGACTACTATAAGCGTTGGCTTTTACATAGCTACAGTTCACGTTCCAGTGTTAGGTGAAAGGCAGAGAAGGCAATATAAAAAGTATATATGAAGGTATATTTATGTTTCAATTGCCAAGACGGCTTAAAAATCCCCTTTAGTGTACCCCACTCTTACGACATCATTTTATTTATCATTTATCATTTAATCATCATTTAATTCCGGAATTACTGTTTTCTTAAGATATTTTTTTTTTTAGATCCTTCAAATCTTCGAGTGGTAGATTATGACAATAGGATTTGGAAAATGATCAGAGCAAACATAGTGGATATCAGGATATTTTTCTCTCTTACAGCAGTACACCTACATGCCTTTTGGGTTTGAAAACCTGCCGTTGTTTCCATTAGTGGATCAATACGAAACATGGATCAAGCGAAGTGTTCTCGAAAAGAGGCGACGGATTTTGGTAAATACCACATGGGGTCGGCAGTTGTTAATCGTGTACCTGTTTCTACTATCAATTGAAGTCAGTGATACTTTTACCAAAGAGACATACAGTAGCGACTTAATTTTGAAGCTCAAAAACATTTATTAGTTTTGTTAGGGAAATCATTGCTTATTGTTTTTAGTGATAATATTACGTATTAGTAGTTTACAATATGCAATTAAATTTTTAATAAACACAAAATCACCATCTCCCTCTTAAAAACACTACTTTCCGTACGTTACAAATGTGTTCACTTTTCTTTCTTCTTGCCAAGAGATTTTGATTGAACTGTAATATCACTATCGAAAGCAAGGAGGCATAGTTCTGGAAGTTTTAGACGAACTCATATCTAGCGTCTTTGGATATGCACACAATCATTATTGCGTTGTTGATAAAAGTATCCTACACTTATCAAGATACATCGCGTGAACGTTAAATTGTTTTCGCATGTGCTATGTTCGCACTTGAACCCGCCAAACGGCATAGAAACTTCAGTATGTAGAATTCATATTTAAGTACATAATTAATCTCATATAAGTTTTATCGATATCTTCGACCACCATCTTCAACTTGCCTACAATAGTTACTCAAACATTTTCGTTTTTCCATTTTTAAAGAACTGCTTAGTTTCACATCAAGATAGCAACTAACAAATGCATGTGCAGTGGTAGATGAACTGGACATTAAGGGATGTGAAAACCAAAAATTATCCTATTGTATCATAAGAATTTTGTCCATTAGCTGTACAACTACTACTAAATTTGGAAACATTTTATAATCCGCTTACAAACATAATTTTATGCTTGACTAAGACTATAAAAGATTCTTGGAAAAACGGAAATAAGACGTAGTATTTTATAATCCGCTCAAAATTTCACCTGTTTACCTGAGTGATATCGTAAAAGTTTGAAAGGAAAACATCACAACATGGAGGCTTTATATCATAAGATAGAAGTATTTTTTACATGTAACTGAGTCTCAAGGTCAAGATCCTCGCAAGAAAATCATTATATACAAAATCTCACTAAATAGGGTTTCACTAAATAAGCATCTAGATGTTTCTAATTTAGAAAAGTCAGCACCTACCGCCGAGTTTGCTCTGTGAATGATGAAAGATTCGAAAAGTCCCAATTATGGAAGCAGTACATATGACATCTTTTAAGGCGTTGTAAACTGTTCTGGACTGATGCATAGGGAATATGAACAAATCTGTAGCATATCAAGAGAGCACGTTCAAGCCTACCATTCGAAGACACAGGGTTTAGAATTACCAAAAGTTGAGACATACGAAAATGATTTGGAATTAAGTTATAGATTTAAAGAATAATACTTAAGCGTTAACGTTTTGTCTAAAAATGTATTAAAAATGTTTACTGTAACAGCTGGTGAATAATGTAATGCATGTTAATTCAAAATTAAAATTTGCCACCACGGATATTCGCATTACTAAAATAAATAAATAAATAATAAAAATTATATTTTAAATAAAATCCTTCGGTCTATGCCGACGACCAGAAAATCTTACAAATCTTATTTACATAAAATTTCATTAAACTATTATATAAATAAGGCAAACTTCATGTGTAACTATTTGTATTGCTATACACTGCAAACATAGCACAAAGGCTTAGACCACCGTTAATCATATCGAAAATAAACATGAGTTTCGGATTTATTATGAAAGCTTAATCGTCATGTTACACAGCTCTTCATTGAAAATTACATTACAATCAAACAATGGAAATATGGATACATCGAGACACACACCGGCTGACAGATTTCTTTTAAATCCTGTTTCCTTTAAAAATTCTGATTTATTCTATTTTACTATCGACATTCCTGTAGATTCTTGTTATAGATTTATTATTAAAGAATCTTGTTCAGACGACGTCAATCGTCAATGTCAAATTAACCTTGATATTTAAATTTAAATCTACTTGTTGCTGTATATTTTGATGTATTACATCACATGTGCCATGTTCCTTAGAGACGTGCAGATCAAAAGTAAATATAGCTGAATACAGAGTATCTTAAGGACACCTTTAAAAACAGCATCTGTTATTGAAGATTAAAAATTGCCACATTTCCTACTTCGGGGAAATTGGTGCAATTGTGCTTAAACGTTTTTCACGGACTCTCCGACAGTGAACGCGATTTTTCACCCTCGCTTCTAGTTTCGGACGGGGATAAAAACGATGACAGATGGATTAAAAATAGTTTCTGTTTCCAACTTTTTTAGGATTCTCTCTCCAGTAATTCATACGCATCAGACGGCCCAGACAAAGTTATTGTCTTTTTTCCGAAACCGACAAATTTATAAATAATCCGAAAATATCGTTTTTGCCAAATACCAGATGTGCCACAGTATTTGTCCTATATGAAGCACTTCTGGTTTACTTGTGAAAAATATTATACTTGTGTTTCGAAAATATCAAATATCTTTAATAGTGTATTAATTTTATCTATCTAATATCTAATATCCATCTAATAAATTTAGCATTTACTATTACAGAGAAGGGGCTGCAAAGAAATTATCACAACTTGGCTAAGATACTATTTCTCTAATTAAAATTCACGTTACATTTATTTTTGATAAGACGAAGGATAGAAATAGCATGGATTGCCTTTAATAATGAATGCACTCGAATTTGAATTACTAGGACGATTTAGCAGCTCTTTAAGACGATACAGTTACTTGAACATTTAATTGATGTTTAAAGAAATCTGGAAAGTGGATTTAGTAAACCAGAATACGTCATCGATGATTTAACCGCTTTGTCGTACGTATATCATTGATTGCCTTGGAAAACCATAAATAGAATAGGAATATCATAGATTGCCTTCGAAATCTATAAATAGAATAAGCATATCGTGGATTGCCTTCGAAATTCATAAATAGAATAGGAATATCATAGAATACCTTCAAACACTATAAATAGAACGGGAACATCATGGATTGCCTTCAAAATTTATAAATAGAATAGGAATATCATGGAATGTCTTCGCAACCCATAAATAAACTAGGAACATTATAGATTGCCTTCGAAAACTATAAACAGAATAGGGATATCTTGGATTGCCTTCGAAAACTGTAAATAGAATAGGGATATCATGGATTGCCTTCGCAACTCAGAAATAGAACAGGAATATTATAGATTGCCTTCGAAAACTATAAATAGAATAGGAATATAATGGATTGCCCTAAAAACTGTAAATAGAATATCAATACCATGGATTGCATTCGAAATCTATAAATAGAATAGGGTTATCATGGATTGGATGGAAATCTATAAATAGAATAGGAATATCATAGATTGCCTTTGAAACCAATAAATAGAATAAGAATATTATAGATTGTCTTCGAAAACTATAAATATAATAGGGATATCATGGATTGCATTCGCAACTTATATATTGAATAGGTATATTATAGATTGCATTCGAAAACCATAAATAGAATAGGAATATTATAGATTGCCTTGAAAAACTATAAATAAAATTGGAATATTATAGTTTGCCTACGAAAACTATAAATAGAATCAGAATATTATAGATTGCCATCGAAAACTATAAATATTGCCTTTGAACACTGTAAATATAAGAGAGATATTATGGATTCCCTTCGTAACTCATAAATAGCATAGGAATATTATAGACTGCCTTCGAAAAATATAAACAGAATAGGAATATCATGGATTGCCTTCGAAAACTATAAACAGAATAGGAATATCCTGGATTGCTTTCGACAACGAATGTTCTAGATTTTGAATTCTTAAATTAATAATGATTAATGATTATTAACGCTTTTTTTTAACATGTAATTATTTAAATTTCTGAATCCCTTTTCTGAAATACTGAGAAGGTTATGATGTGTACGCTGAAAAATACATATTCTTTGATTGGCTTAAGCCATTTGCTGTGTAGTAATTCTGATATCGTAGTATCCCTCACGATTACGTTAATTCCGTAATTTAAAATTACCTTAGCTATCTGAATTTTTTCGAAGAGAATCTTGTGGAAAAGAAAAATAGAATAAGACAATCGTGAACGAGCTGTTTTTGCTACTTTTGTTATTAATTTTCGGATAGAGTACCCGAATTTTTAAAATATTTTCATTCGCAATAGTTAGTTATCTCAAAACTTTAAAAGTCCATGAAATCCTTCAATTGCAAATAATACGCTCGCGCGATCACTCACACATACACACACATAGAGATAATTTTTATTAATAAAACGTTTGGTTCTCGAATTGCTTACTAGCGTATAATTTTACCAACTTTGATGAGTAACAATTCAGATTTTAGAATTTGCTATGACATTCTAATGAAGAGTTACTATGGTACTAAATTGTGCTTTTCCTTGCGAATATTTTTTTACAAAAATTCTATATTAGGTTTTATTGTTTAAATTATTTTTAAAACGATAAACAGCTTGTGTCTGGAATATAGTTATTATGCAATGTGCATCTTCCAGGCTAACCTTTCCAAATTTTATGAACAATTTCTGTTTCGTGTCTAAGCGACTTCTATTTATTAAATAGATGTAAAACAAAAGATTAGCATAAAATACTTCCATAGGATAAGAATTAATAGATGTCTCAATTAAATGCTAGATTTTTTTCAATCTTCTTCGAACTGTTATTTTTGAATTACAGTTGTTACATTACAATAGAAGTAATTTTATGTACGTATCACTTACTGCCGCAGAATTTCAACACTTTCGATGACCAAGTTTTTATACTTTTTACTAACAATGACATTCTAGTGATGAGTTTCATAGCACTGAATTGCCTTTTTCGCAACGAATATTATTTTGCAAAAAAACACAAAGGAATTTACGTTTATCAATCTGTTATCTCTTTGCAAAACTTTACAAACAGCAGGTTCAATAAGTTGCTGCCAAATTGTGATTATGCAACCTGCTAGTTAGGATTTTTCTGAAAATCAATGATACTTTTGTCCTTGATTTTATGCGGAGTTATCAGTCTGCAAGATCTGGCCAAAGGTGTTGCAAGTTTAAGCGAGCTCTGTGTAAATAAATATGAAACAAAAACTTGGGTACAATATATTATTATATGGTAAGAATGAGAGGATCCAATGCTTGTTTATAATTTCCAGTAAAAAAAGGAATATTTTGTAGTTTTCAGTTAAATGCTAGACTTCTTTAATCTTTCTCAGACGTTAGTCTGTTTGTATTGCAGTTATAAGATTACAGTGAAAGACAAACGCCGTAATTTTACGTATAACGTGTTGTTCTGGCATTTGGCGTCTTACCAACGTATAATTTTAACATTTTCGATGAGTACCCTTTCAAATTTTGCTACTGACAATAATAAAATTCTAATAACGAATTTCCATAGCACTAAGTTTCCGCTTTTATGTAACTTTTATTTTGAAATAATGTCATAAAGTAGGGGTCGGCAACCTTTTCGAGGGTTCGGGTCACTTGAGTAATTAATAAGTGGCGGTGGGTAGCTGAGGGGTGGACGTGATGCGACATCTCTAAAAAAGGGTTTTTGTATCCTCAACTATAAAATCAATGACGCTATCTTAACCTTTAAGTCGAAAGGTAATATATTTTTTGATCGGCGAAATCTTAAATCCGCTCCTGAGGGGAGAGCATTGAAGCCGGAATGGCAAAGCTCCAGGTATGTACCCTCTATTCAGTGTGCCAGCTGGCGTGATGGCAGTCACTACCCTTCCGATGAGTACCTGCGAGCTATTGAGGTTGTGGTAGGTTCTAGTATACCACGTCACAGATTCACTGCTATACAATCAGTTTTGCGATTAGTGAAACCACTAGAAGGAACCAATCGAAATGTGATAGCCGACAATTGGCTCTGGAAGCAAACTCCTGCAAAATCACTAATAATTGATATATTGGACTCACAATGAGACGTTAATGTAGGCCGTATAAAAAGTTCTGGAGGACGACATGCAGCCCGCGACAACGGGTTGCCGACCACTGCCATAAAGGATTTATGTTTAGTTTATTTAGCATTTTGTCTATTCGCATACTTACAAACGGCAGGTTTAATCAGCTACTGTAAAATTGTGATTACACGAATTACATGTTGCAATTTTACCCAGAATCATTCATACTTTTTTTTTATTTTATGTAAGATGTCCAATCTTTAAGTACCGTTCAAAGGCGATACTAGTCTAAACGAATTTTAATTCTTAATTAAACATAAGACAGAAGTTTAGATATATAATTTTTTATACGATAAGAATGACAAGATCTGTTTATTATACTCCAAGTAAGGAAACTTTTTTTAGTCTTTAATTAAATGCTAGATATTTTCATGTTTCCTCAGGCGTTATTATTTTTGTATTACAGTTGTTGGATTACAATGAAAAAAATCATCGTAATTTTACATTTCGTTCTGTCTTTTCTTACCAAGTTATATTTTTAACAACTGTAATGAATAATCTTTAAATTTTATCATTCGCAATCACATTACAATGATGCGTTTCCATAGAATTAAATTACGGCTTTTCTAACATTTAATATTTTGAAAAAATGCCATAAGGGATTTCCAGTGTTGGGTAGTAACTAAGTAAAAGTAACTCGTTACTAGTAACTAGTTACTTTGCAGTAACTTAATAGTAACTTAATTACTTTTGTGTTTTCAGTAATTGTAACTATAACACGTTACAATTATTTAGTAACTTTAGTAACTCAATATGACAAGTTACATTTTCATGCTTCAAATGTAAAATATTTTAAAATGTTCGGTTTTTAATGCGTAGTATTTAAGAAATTATACCTGAAGCTGAAGAATTTGTTGAAATTTCGAATGTTTTAGTATGCAAATGCTAATACCGAACACAGGAATACCTTCTTGTACTTAGTCGATAATAAATAAAATTTGATGGATTCTATTTGGGTGGTGACAGCTTTTTCCAGTAATCTTTAATTCTTTAACAACTAGAAGCTCTCTGAGCAGGTATGCGGATTACTGGGAAGTACATTCCTAACGCCTGTGCGCAGGTTGGGAATGTCTAATTCAGACGAAAATACATTCACCGTCTCTATATTTCAATAATAACGAAAAGAAAATAGAATCCTTGGAAAATCCCAAAAACATGGTTGAACCAGCTCCTCTAAGCCCTAAGCCTTTCCCCACGTATAGAATATTTGCTAATAAACAATTGTTTATAAACGTGTGTTTTTGTTGACATTAAGTTGGTAGTAATTGCATGTACATTAGTAGCGTCTCGTAAAAAAAGGTAACTTAAAAAATAACGAGTTACTTTATGGTAACTTAGTAACTTATTCAAGTTACTTTTATAATTCTGTAACTTAGTAACTTACTTAGTTACTTTTTTGCCGAGTAATTGACTAACTTACTTAGTTACTTTCTTAGAGTAACTTACCCAACACTGGCCGGATTTCATGATTAGTCTGTTATCTCTTTGTAAAACGTACAAATGACAGGTTCAGCCAGTTGCTGTAAATTGTTATCATACCACATACATGTTACGATTTGATTCAAAATCAATCACAGGTTTTTCCTTGATTTTATGCAGAATTTCCAGTCTTTAAGCACTATTCAAATGCATTACGCGTCTAAGCAAGTTAAACAAGCATAAAATAACAATTTTAGGAAAATAATTATATCCGGTAAGGATGAGAAGATCCAATGTTTGTTTGTTTTTTTTTCCGGGAAAATAAGTTTTCTTAGTTTTCAATTACATACTAGTGATTTTCAATCTCCTCAGACTGTATTATTTTTGTATTACAGTTGTTTACAGATTACAATAAAAGGAAAACGCCGTAATATTACGAATAACGTTTTCTGTTGGCATATCTTACTAACGTACAGTTTATCACTTGTGATGAGTAACCTTTAAAACTTTGTATTACCTATGATCTATGATGAGTTTCCATAGCATTAGATGTCTTCTTTTGTAACGGATATTATTTTAAAAATGCCATAAATAATTTTATGTTGAATCTGTTTAGTCTCCTATGTGTTTGTAAATATAGAAACAGCAGGTTTAATCGGTTCCTACAAAATTGATCATGTGAGTTGTCTGTTTAGTGTTTCGATTTTTTTTAAATCAATCCTACCCTTTTCCTTGATTTTATGCAAAATTTCCAGCCTTTAAGTACTGTTGAAACGCGTTGCAAGTCTAAGCAAGTTCTATTTATTGAATAAATAAAAGCAAAGGTTTTGGTATACATTATTTTTATCTGATAAAAATGAGTAGATCGAATGTCTGTTAATTATTTTTATTTTATTTTATTTAGTAAAAATAACTCTTTTTTGGTTTTCAGTGAAATTCAATTTTCCGCAGGCTTTATTAGATTGTAAAGAATGGAAAACACCGTAATTTTACGTGTAACGTTTTGGACTCTAAATAAAATAGGAATATCATGAATTGCATGCGAAAACCATACATAGAATAGGAATATCAACGATTGCCTTCGCAACTCATAAATAGAATAGTAATATCATAGATTGCATTCAAAAACTATAAACAGAATAAGAATACCATGGATTGCCTGCGAAAACCATAAATAGAATATGAATATTATAGAGTGCCTTCGAAAACTATAAGAAGAATAGGGATATCACGTATTGCCTTCGAGAACTATAAATAGAATAGGAATATTATCGATTGCCTGCGAAAACCATACATAGAATAAGAATATTATAGAATGCGTTCGCAAAATATAAATAGAACAGGGATATCACGTATTGCCTTTGGCAACTATAAATACAATAGGAATATCATGGATTGTCTTCGAATCTCGTAAACAGAATAGTAATATCATAGATTGCCTTCGAAAATTATTAATAGAATAGGAATATCATGGATTGCCTTCGAAAACTGTAAACATAATAGGAATATAATGGATTGCCTTCGGAAATCATTCATAGAATAGGAATACCATCGATTGCCTTCGAAACTCATAAATAGAATAGTAATATCATAGATTGCCTTCAAAAACTATAAATAGAATAGGAATATCATGGATTGCCTTCGAAAACCATAAATAGAATAGTAATATCATAGATTGCCTGCAAAAACTATAAATAGAATAAGAATATTATAGAATGCCTTCGAAAACTATAAATAGAATAAGGATATCACGTATTGCCTTCGAAAACTATAAATAGAATAGGAATATCATCGATTGCCTTCGAAAACCATAAATAGAATAAGAATATTATAGAATGCCTTCGAAAACTATAAATATAATAAGGATATCGTATTGCCTTCGAAAAATATAAATAGAATAGGAATATCATGCATTGCCTAGGAAAACTGTAAATAGAATAGGAATATCATGAATAACCT
This sequence comes from Limonius californicus, assembly GCA_014611495.1. Taxonomy (NCBI): domain Eukaryota; kingdom Metazoa; phylum Arthropoda; class Insecta; order Coleoptera; family Elateridae; genus Limonius; species Limonius californicus. The sequence goes on along the minus strand of JABXWE010008399.1, from coordinate 36,964 downwards.
TCGAAATACATAAACAGAATAGTAATATCATAGATTGCCTACAAAAACTATAAATGGAATAGGAATATCATGTATTGCCTCGAAAACCATAAATAGAATAAGAATATTACAGAACACCTTCGAAAACTACAAATCGAATAGGAATATCTTGGATCGCCTTGGAAGACTATGACCAGAATAGGAATATCGTGGATTGCTTTCGAAAACATATGCACTAGATTTTGGATTTACAAAAATAGATGGATTTAGTAAACCGCAAATTTGTCATTGATGTTCACACAGCGTTGTCATACCATCGTAAATAGCAATAGGAATATCAGCGATAGCTTTTAAACACAACTGCCCTAGACTTTTATTTCTTAGACCGTTTTAGCAGTCCCTTAAGAAGCTAAATTTCATGAAATTCTTAACTGATGTTTAAATAAAATTTCATGGTGAATTATTTTTATATTACAGTTAGAGAGAAAAATTCAATTTTGTTAGTCTTCTGTTGATTGCTAGAGAATCTGCCTCAGACGTTATTATTTTCGTATAACAGTTCTTAGATTAAAATGAAAACAAAACGCTGTAATTTTATGTTTTGTTCTCGCCTTTCTTACCAGCATATAATTTTAACAATTTTGATGAGTAATCTTTGCAATTTTATCATTCGTAATCGCATTATAATGATGAGTTTCCATAGCAATAAATTGCACCTTCTATGATTAATATTATTTTGTAAAAAATGTGGTAAACAATTTTATTTTTAGTGTCTAATCTATTCGTAAACGTACAAACAACAATTACAATTAATTTCTAGGAAATTGTTATGATGCATCCTGTGTGTTACGATTTTTTCCCAAATTAGTCAATTTTTTCCTTGATTTTATGCATAATTTCCAGTCTTTAAGTTCTGTTTAAATGCGTTGCAAGTCTAAGCAAGTTTTATTTTATTAACACAAAAGTTGCGGTATAAAATATTTTTATATGGTAAGAATAAGAAGATCCAATGTGTGTTGATTATTATTCAGTGAATAATAACTCTTATTCTTAACTTTTTATTCTCTTATCTCTTACTAACGTATAATTTTAACGATTTTGATGAGTAACGTTTTAAATTTTACCATTCACAATGACATTCTAGTGACGAGTTTCCATAGCACTAAATTGCCCCTTTTACAACAAATATCTCTTAAAGAATTTTATGTTTAGTATCTTATCTCTTTGTAGAACGTATAACAGCAGGTTCAATCGGTTGCTGTAAAATTGTTGTCATGCTACCTGCCGGTTTCGATTTTATGCAAAATCAATCTTACTTTTTTACTCGACTTTATGGCAAATGTCAATGTCTAAGCAAGTTTTATTTATTGAATAAATATATAACAAATGTTTTGATAGAAATTATTTTTGCATGGTAACTTTTCTTAGTTTTCAGTGAAATACTAACCTTTTTCCAATTTTCCACAGATTTTACGTATAACGTTTTATTCCCACATCTCTTACTAACGTATAATTTTAACGATTTTGATGAGTAACGTTTCAAATTTTACCATTCACAATGACATTTTAGTGACGAGTATCCATTACACTAAATTGCCCCTTTTACAACAAATATTAGGTAGGTACTTAAAGAATTTTATGTTTAGTCTCTTATCTCTTTATAGAACGTTCAAACAACAGGTTCAATTGATTGCTGTGAAATTGTTGTCATATAAGCTTTCCGTTTCGATTTTATGCAAAATCAATCATACTGTTTTACTTGAGTTTATCTCAAATGCCAAAGTCTAAGCAAATTTTATTTATTGGAATAAATATAAACCAAACGTTTTGGTATAAAATTATTTTTACATGGTAAGATTGAGAAAATCCAATATCTGTTTATTTTTAAGTGAAAAATACCTTTTTTAGTTTTCAGTGAATTACTAACCTTTTCTAAATTTTCCACAGATTTTACATGTAACGTATTTATTCTCACATCTCTTACTAACGTGTAATTTTAACGATTTTGATGAATAACGTTTCAAATTTTACCATTCACAATGACATTCTAGTGACGAGTTTCCATAGCACTAAATTGCCCCTTTTACAACAAATACTACTTAAAGAATTTTATGTTTAGTCTCTTATCTCTTTGTAGAACGTACAAACAACAGGTTCAATTGGTTGCTGTAGAATTGTTGTCATATAACCTTCCCGTTTCGATTTTATGCAAAATCAATCATACTATTTTACTTGACTTTATGTCAAATGCCAAAGTATAAGCAAATTTTATTTATTGAATAAATATAAAACAAACGTTTTGGTATAAAATTATTTTTACATGGTAAAATTGAGAAAATCCAATATCTGTTTATTTTTCAGTAAAAAAATACCTTTTCTAAATTTTTCACAGATTTTACGTGTAACGTTTTATTCTCACATCTCTTACTAACGTATAATTTTAACGATATTGATGAGTAACGTTTCAAATTTTACCATTCCTAATGACATTCTAGTGACGAATTTCCATAGCACTAAATTGACCCTTTTACTTAAAGAATTTTATGTTTGGTCTCTTATCTCTTTGTAGAACGTACAAACAACAGGTTCAATCAGTTGCTGTAAAATTGTTCTCTTTATGCCAAATGCCAAAGTGTAAGCAAGTTTTATTTGTTGAATAAATATAAAACAAATGTTTTGGTATAAATTATTTTTACATAGTAAGATTGAGAAGATCCAATATCTGTTAATTATTTTTCAGTGAAAAATATCTTTTCTTAGTTTTCAGTGAAACACTAACCTTTTTTCAATTTTCCACAGATTTTACGTATCATGCTTTATTCTCATCTCTTACTAAGGCACAATTTTAACAATTTTGATTACTAATCCTTGAAATTTTACTTTTTTAAAGAGGAGTTTCTATAGCTCAAACTGCTTCTGTTTTAACGAATATTATTTTGAAAAAGTCCCATGGCCCAATTTTATTTTTAGTGTCCAATCTCCAGTTAAAACGTACAAACAGCAAGTACAACTTATTTCAACAAAATTTTTATCATGCAACCTGCGTCTTGCGATTTTATTCCAAGAAGTGCAAACACAATATATTTGTGTAAGTTTTTTTATTATTCGCATCACTTGTTCCGCCTCTGTTGAATTTTTAACGCTGAAAACGTGTCTTTCATATGAGAGTGCTTTTATTTTGGTTTCAAATGCTTCAGGAATCTTACAACTAACAATTTCTTGTCAACACCTAGAAAGATTTCTTTTTTCATTCTACAACTTGACAGTCTACGTCTCTTCTTTCCACTTATTTAGAAACGACTAAAAATAAATTAAAGAGCTTATCGTGTCGGAACTTTTACACCCCAAAATTTTGAATGTTTGATTAGCGACAACCTCAAAAATATGAGCCCCAGATTAACTGAAGTGCTGAGAACTTTGCGGGACCCCACACTAACTTGCCTCGACATAGCCAACTTCATTATTTAACTTTTAAAACCGATATTTACTTAGTTCTCGGGACTGACGTACAGTTTACATGCTGAAACTTCGCAGAAGTGGAAAAATCAAAATAGGTCCAATTCCACTTGAAATTAAAAATAAGCCCCGACCGAACCCGTGCGTTCTTCAACGGCCCACCGCGCTGAATTAATTAATACAAACAATAATTGACTCGCTCCAATTAATCATAATTACCTACTGCTAAAATACCTGCGCCACCAGCAAAGTTCACTTAGATTTTAATGGGACCGTAAATTCCATTAGCCTCGATTCGACGTCGAATAACCGCGGGTCTGGTGCATCGTCGTGATCACCAGGGTGCGAACAATCGTGCCGACATGCAACTGCGACGCCGACGACGCCGTTCTGTGGACGCCGCCGTATGTTTAGGTCCATCGGCATGCGTATTTACCCTCCCCCCGGGAGCAAGAGAGACGGAGTTCATTACAATCGTTTTTTGATTACAGCACGCCGATTGCAACGTTTTTACACGCGGATCAAGGGGCGGTCGCGTTTCACGATTCGGATTTGAAGATTTAAGTCCCATAATACCTGCGACGTGTTTTTTTTCTCTTCTAATTGATTGCTTTAGAATTACCGCAAAGTGGGGTTTTTTGCAAATTGAATTTCTGCCAACGAATTGAAGCTTCAGCGTTTTGTGAAGATGCTTTAAATAAGCTCGAAACGTGGGTGTGGTAAACACACAGGATATCCTCCAAATATCGGCTGAAATTTGTAGAGTGGCATTATTATGGCAACATAGAGTTATATAGCATATATACTTGCTCAATTCGTTGCGATTCCCTGGCGTTTACGAATTCTAAACATGTCTTCTAGTTTATACGGGGTAAGTTTGCTAAGAAGAATTAGCTTGATATCTCGGTTATTATTTATATATTATTTGAAATATTAGATAAATTATTATACCGTCCCCTTTGTAGGTATTGGTAGGTAGGTAGTGTTTGCCTATTACAACGAGAGTAAACAGTTTTTTGAAACTGCTAATAATAATAGGTTTTAGTGTTGATCATTGATTGCAACGCTGTTTACTCTCTAAGTTGGCCTAAAATACTGCGAGTTAGGTCTATCGGTTCAAATTGGTGTGGTATTAACGTAAAATCCAAAATAAGACAAAAGAAGATCTACTGACATCGCATACCAGCAAAACAGAGTTGCGCCGATACTGTCTTCTCAGATACTTTTAATAGCGGAAAACCGCATTTACAAATGAGCTTATGCCAACTGTTATAGATTGCAGTCATTAGGGCGTTTGTTTGTTTAGTTTAAATCAGTTTTTACAATAATTAACGAATTCGATTTGAAAAGTAACACTAAGTATTACATGTAATCTTGACATCACCCAACGGGGAATTACAATGGGATAATCTAACAAAGCGTCAGGCTCTAGCGCCAAAACCCCGTTTTGATTTCCGGATTAGAATTATTTTTTTATTTCTATTTAGCTTAGTATTATAAATTAGTTTACCACCTAATAATTATTTATTAAAAATTATTATTTTACTATTTGCCAGTGGTTTGTTAAACTCCACTGATAGTAAGAGTTGACATATTGTGAAAAAAATGGATTAGTAAATGAATTAATAATGCAGCTAACATTAACAAAAACTAAATTTAAATGTAAAAAAATTTAAGGAGTAGATTCCAGCCAGGATTCGAAACCAAGTTTTTCAGGATGAGAGCCTGGCGTTTCATTAGATGAGCCCATTTGTCACGATTACATATACAGTGCGGGCCAATGAAAACGAAACAGACCCGATTTTTCATATTTCTCATCATTTCTTTAAAATCGCTCGGATCTGGCAATTTTTGTTCTGAGGGGGAAACTTTTTGCGTTTATTTTCAACCTTGACACTTCAACCTCTTAGGAATGGTGAGCTTCACCCCTAAAAGTATAAATGGAAAAGGGGGTCAAGTGATACAGAATTTTAAAGGGCATTAAATTGTCGTTTTAACGCTTCTTAGTTTTTCAAATTCGGGTCAGTAGTTTTCGAGAAAATGCTTTTTAAAAGATAGTAACTCGTCAAAAACCAATAGGTAATTAATGATTTTTCACTTTTACCATAATTTACACCAGTAATGTTTTATTGATTAGGAAATTTACCTTAACATCCACTTTACTAAATGTTCGAAATGTTGATCTCCAGCATCCATACAGTACAGCTTTTGTTGGAAACGGTATCGGAGGTTCTAAAAGAGTTCTGGGGTAATTTGCCGGCATTCGATGTTGATCCATTGACGCAAATCATTTAGGGAATCTGGCTGGGTGTTATAAATATTACTTTTTATGTAGCCCCACAGAATAAGTCTAAAGGGCTTCAATCTGATGACCTCTATTGCTCCTCTTCGGCCAATCCATCTACCAGGAAATGTTTCGTCCAGATACTGATGATACTGCATGGACATACTGTGGAGGTGCTCCGTCTTGTTGAAACATCAACTCATTCACATTGTAACGGTCATTTTGTTCCATAATTTCAGTTATTACTGGATCAACATGATCTTGTATTAAATCCAAATACATTTTTATTGTTAGATTTCCTGGTAGAAAAAAAAGAACCAACAATGCGATCACCATAAACTCCAGCCTACACGTTTAATTTTTGAGGATTTTGAGTGTGAATTTCATGGAATATGTGTGGGTTTTCATCGGCCCAATAGCGACTATTTTGGTAATTAACAATCCCGTTCACAAAAAACGAACACTTATCTAAAAAACAAATATTAAAAAGGAAATTTGGGTTATTAATTATACCCTTGCAAAAATCCAAACGTCTATCAAAGTCATCTTCCATTTAATTCTTGGACAAGGTGGATTTTATATGGATGGAATTTATGGGGGGGGGGGTTACTATCTTTAAAAGGCTGTTTCCCGAAAACGACTGATCCGAATTTGAAAACTAGGAAGCGTTAAAACAAAAATTTAATGCCCTTTAAAATTATGTATCGCTCGATTCCCTTTTCCGCTGAAAATTTTAGGAGTGAAGCTCACCACCTTGATGTGACAAGGTTAAAAATAAACGCAAAAAGTTTCTCCCTCAAAACAAAAACTGACGGGTCCGAGACATTTTTTAAAAAATGACGAAAATATGAAAAATCGGGTCTGTTTCGTTTTCATTGGCCCACCCTGTATATACATAGTGTTACGTCTGGAATCAAATTGTATAAATATTATAAAAATTGCTTTAAACTAAACAAACGAACACTGTAATGACGGAAATAGATAACAGTTGGTACAAACTAATTTGCGAAAATGCGAAATGCCGCAACTTAAAGTATCTGGGAAGGTGGTATCCACGCAACTCTGTTATCCTCGTATGTGATTTCAGCGCTGTTTTCTTTTGTTTTATTTTTAAATTTACGTTAATACGTCGTTAATTTAAACTGACAAATAAAAATTACAACATTTCTTTAATTATATTATGACAACTCTTACCGGTTTTTTTTTTAATAAAACTCAAAGGAGAACAATGTTCCAAGCAATAATCAACACTAGATGTTTCGATTTTTAAAGAAAATAAGAAAAAATTTTTATAAAGCATTTGTAGAAATTGTATAATGTCGTTAGAATAGCCGAAACATATTTTTGATAGCACCTATATAAAAGAAATATTGCATACTGCAGCCTGTTCAGAAACAACTTTTCTACCTAATATATCAAATATCCGATATATGAAGCTGATTCGTCTTAGCAGACTCAATCTGTATATTGTTTCTGCAATGTTTGGTAGATTTTTACACATTTGTTGCATATACTCTATTGATAAAGGTGGCCCATTACTATGTATGAAAGAAGCTCACAACCTGGGTGCAGTAGGTGTAGTACTTTATATTGATATTGCCTTCCCTCTAAAGTAGTGGTTAACATTTCTAAAATATGTTAGAAACATGACAATTATAAATGTACAGGATATCGCAAAATATTTCTTCAATTTGTATATCGTTTTTACAACGTTAAAGTAGATATCTGCACATATATGTTGTATATGCTCCATTGATGAATGTGGCCCATTAACATATATGAAAGAAGTGTTCAACGTGGATGCAGTAGGTGCTGTAAATAGATCTTGTTGCCTCGAAATGTCTGGTCGCATAACTGCAATTACTTAATGACGTATAATAAATTTTATAGCATATAAATGCATATGTGACTTTGGTAAGTTGCATCTGCAGCCCACTTTAAGGTATTAAACTGTGCGAAACTAAGAGAGATAAATCTACCAGACGTACTAGAAACACCTAATGTATATAATTTTAGGTGGTCTATATATATTTAAATTATATTTGGCCGCAAATAGGTACTTTACATTGATGTTGCTTTTCCTCTAAAGTAGTAATTAAGATTTCTTAAATATGTTTGAAACGTGGCAATCATAAATGTACAGAATCTCTCAAAATATCCCTTCAAATTTGTATATTGTTTTACAACGTTGAAGTAGATTTTTACACATATGTTGCATATGCTCTATTGTTAATTGTGCATCATTAACATGTATGAAATAATCCTACACGTGGGCGCTGTAAATAGATCCTGTTCCTTTGAAATGTCTGGCCATATTACCCTAGTGAGATAATTACATCAAAATAAATTGTTATAACACGCCTGCAATTTAACAGAGGTACTCGAAATATCTGTCGAAAATACGTATAGTTTCATGCGGTTGGACCAGACACAATCCATTATGAAATGTTGAAGTACCTACCTCACTCATCTAAATCTGTACTCCTGGATTTTTATAATTATATATGGATCAAAAACGTCTTCCCAAAATCATGGAAAAAATCCACTATAATCCCTATCCTCAAACCATCAAAAGATAAAACACTACCAACAAGTTATCGCCCTATATCTCTTACTAACACCATGTGTAAGATCTTAGAAACGATGGTGAATCGAAGATTAATGTGGTACCTGGAGAATAAAAAGAAAATCTATGAAGCTCAAAGTGGTTTTCGGAAAGGACACTGTACCCTCGATCATATTAGTACACTAGAAATGGAAATCAAAAATGCGTTCATAAACAAAGAAAGTCTGATAGCTGTATTTTTAGATCTAGAAAAAGCATATGATACCGTATGGAGATACAAAATCATTAAAACTCTCATCAAACTGGGATTAACGGGAAATATAATCCAATTTATACAGAATTTCCTAACAGAAAGGATTTTTTCAGTAAAGGTGGGAAATACTTTTTCACAAATAAGGCAACAGGAGAATGGCATACCCCAAGGATCGATACTCAGTGTGTCCCTATTCCTAATAGCTGTAAACGACATAGTGGAGAATATCCAATCCCCAGTAAAATCACTTCTATACGCTGATGATCTGGTAATCTATAGTACAAATACAAATAAACAATTTCTCCAGAATGTATTACAGAAAAGTCTAAGACAGTTAGAGACATGGAGCAACACAAATGGACCAAGAATATCAGACACAAAATCTAAGTGTATCAATTTTTCACGAAAACACAACGCAACAGACCCCACACTTACATATAATAACAAACCATTACAATATGTTACGCACTTCCGTTACCTAGGCTTGACATTAGACAAGAAACTAACATGGGTACCGCACATAATACAACTCAAAAATGATTGTAAAAGGAGCATAGATGTGATGAAAACAATATCCCGTTACAGATGGGGTGCCACCAAACAAACCCTAATAAACTTATTCAACTCCCTAATCAGATCAAAATTGGATTATGCATGCTTTATTTATGGAGGTGCCAAAGCCAATATTCTCAAAACAATAGATGCAGTATATAATAATGGGCTTCGTATTGCCATTGGTTGCCTTCGTACCAGTCCACTACAAAGTATCTACGTCGAAGCGGGACAATTACCCCCTGACCTAAGACGAGACCAACACCTCCTGAATTTCACCCTTTCTATCCTCAGTAATCCTCAACATCCTAATTATAAATCAATTAAAAAGAATGACTTCCAAAACCTATATCGACTACACCCCAAAGCTATTCCACCATACAACATTCGTGCAGATACAATCCGGAAAAAACTAGAAATAGAAACATACAACCTTTTTTCATACTTACCTGAAACTCCACCATGGAAAACGCATAAACCCCAAATAAATCTTGAACTAACTAAATACCCAAAAGAAAGTACGAACCCGTCAGTTTATAAAATCAAACTAAATGAAATCATTAGAGCCCACCCAAACCACCACTGCATCTATACAGATGGTTCCCAAGTAAATAAGAACATAGGATGTGCCTACATCTGTGATAAATATAGTCGCGATTTCAAGCTCTGCGAAAGAAATTCAATATTTACAGCTGAACTGATGGCAATAGATAAAGCAATTGAATTTATACGACATGACAAACATAATGAATACATTATTTTGTCCGACTGTTTAAGTGCATTGCAATCATTATCAAACATCTTTAGTGAAAACACCTATGTCAGACGATTAATAAACCAATTAACGATAATAAAAGAAAATTCCAGAAATATACTATTTCTATGGATTCCCTCACATATTGGTATCAAACAAAATAAAGCTGTAGACAAATTGGCAAAACAAGCAGCCACAAAATCTGAAACCGATGACAATATGGAAATGTCAGAAGACCTGAAGAAATTTCAGAAATATAAGATAAAAGAAATATGGGAGCAACGATGGAGAGGACTGCAGCAAAATAAGTTACGACACCTACAAGAATCCACAGATGAATGGATACCAAAGCTCCAACTAAACAGAAGACATGAAGTTACAATGACAAGATTACGAATTGGGCACACACGCATATCCCATGGACATCTTCTTCGAGGCCAGGAACCTGAAAAGTGTGATAAGTGTAATGTTCCTATAAGTGTTATTCATCTTCTTTGTGAGTGCCCAAAATATAAAACAGAAAGACTAAAATACGATATCAAAGATCATTTAAACAGTGTACTAGATAATACGAAGAAATCACTACAAAATCTTATAAATTTTCTAACAGAAACTAAATTAATTAATAAAATATAATGTACTAACTATTCTAAGGTAATCTAGATCAATGTAAATGTTTTTTTTGCCTATGTGTCAAAAACCATAGCAGTTACGGCACATTAATTATTTAATAATAATAAAAATATATTTAAATTACGTTTGGTCGCCTATATTTCACGCTGATTTACTTTCCCTCTAAAGTAGTAGTTAAAGGTCTTAAATACGAGAGGTGTTCAATTGAAAACCATCTTTGCTTTCTAATAAATTTATTCAACATTTACAAATAATTACCGTCACAGTTAAGGCACCTATCCCATTGTTTTACTAACCGACGAATACCCTGCTCATAGAATTCTTGTGGCTGCTGATTGTAGAAGTCTTCCACAGCTATCTGTACATCTGCGTCAGACTCAAAATGCAGACACTCTAACGCCTTTTTTAGCGATCCAAAAATATGGAAATCGCTAGGCAATAGAGCCGGTATATAGGGTGGATGCTCTAAAACCCTCCATTTCTTTTACCACATTACACTATCGTGCAGCAGAATTGCGCCACGCGTAAGTTTTCCTGGACATTTCCGCCTTGTTGCTTGATGAAGCTTGTTCAACGTTTTATTGTACAGATTTGCATTGACATTTACTCCAGGTTCCTTAAACTCGATTAACAAGGGCCCTTCATGGTCGAAAAAAAAAATTAACATCACCTTTCCTGCAGAAAGTTGTGCTTTAAGGGTAGGGTATACTCTAAAAGTAAGCCCGATTTGATTTATTGTAAACTACTTCTTTTTGCTTCTTTAGTGTTTTCCTTTGGCATATCACTTCTGTTAGACCAACTCTTTGAAATTTTTTAAGAAAAAAAAAATTTGTATGATACATAAAAAAGTTAGAATTAATCTACTTATCTCATGACTTAATCAACTTGCTGCTTTCAATTTTGGCACGCTGCTTTATCATCAAAGCACCTAGGTATTCCTATAATTTCATCATCATTGCTTTATCGTACAAGTCAGTATCTACTAAAAAATGAACGTTTAAATAAAATTTAATTATAATTATACAATAACTAAAAATTGCATAGTCCGATTATCTTCAAAAAAGGAGGATACCTGCAAAATGAAATTGATAACCAATGACAAAAAATTGAAGCTTTAAATACGAACAGGGTTTGATAAAAGTAAAAAACATTTTCTTAATTTTTAATGAAATAACCAGAATATTTCTAAAGTGAGAATGGAGAGCCTTGGGTGAAGCAGGTAAAGGGTACAGCATTGCCCCTGTGGCTACTACCGCGTTAATCCGTATTACCCCCCGTGGCTACTACCGCGTTAATCCTTTAGTAAAAGCATAGTAGGGTAAAAGGCTGTTAGATATTTTCAAGACCAAAAATCGCCATTAGAAATATTTAAAGGAGCCAGATAACAAACTATAAGAGTAAGGAGTATTTAATAAAGTTAATGACAAAATAATACATGCTACAGACAAGGAAGAATAGCTGTGTCCATACGATCTTTTCGCCCAACCTCCATCTACAATCACGGTGATATAGGGAATCCCTTGCTCTACTCGGCCTTCTTCAATGGCTAATTGCTTTTCCTCCATTGCATTTTCGTGCATTTGCTTAATTAGCAATTCTTCCCAATGCGAATGTAATGATTCCTCTTCTTTTTTGTAGGCTTTTTTTGACATGATTGGCACATTTAAAAGTGACAATAATTCCTCGGCTTGTGAATATCCACCACCGACTGACGATACACCCCAAACAAGGGAGCGGTTTATGTCGTTGTCGCAGTTTTGCGTCTTCAGTTGTAATTGTAAGTTACACACATTACAACGATAGGTGATGGTAGAAATTAAACCTTTTCTAGTTTCGCTATTAAAAGTCATCTTTCCCATGGTACAGCTGGAATCATGAACGTAGAGCTTCTTTACTTGCTCTATAAAATAAGCAATATCGACCACTCGGTTCCCAGTCAGAAGTTTTTTGAACGAAATCGTATTTTCTACTTCTACACATAAATCTGGAAGATTTTCTTCAGCCAAGCTATAAACAAATTATACAATTAAAAAAATAAAAAGGTTGCAAAAAAAGCCAAAGGAAAATAAATCGCGAAAAAATCTCCGGAAAAAAGCCGCATATAAAAGGCGAAGGAAAAAAAACATTTAATTTAGCCATGACAACCTACAGTAATTTAATTATAATATTACTTTACTGGTACTACATATACCGGGTGTACCTAAATGAAACCTGGATCACCCCTCTAATTTTTTTTGTGATAAACAAATGAAATTTGGTATGGGCAATATACAGGGTGTTTGTACTAATACTAGCCAGCGTATAAAACACTTGAAAATGACATCAGCGTCAGCCTACTAATTTTGCAAAGCGTAAAACTTGAATTTAAATGCTTTACAGAACGACAAATAAAATAAAACATGTAATTTCTCAAAAACAGTAGGCGCGTTGGAAAAAAACGAACAACCCCATCGTGTTCGCCATGGCCTTTTACCCCCACAATATATTTTTTAATGAAGATATCTTTAAGCGTTTCTGAGTAATCAGCTAGCTAGTATTAGTACAAACACCCTTATGTATAAAAATCGATTATTGCTTTGCATCTCCTTCGATTCTAGGTGCTTTGAAAATTTCATAAAACGATTTTTTGAGAAAAAGTCTAAAATTTAAAATGGAACAATATTGGATCATATCGATTTTCGGAAAAAGCGCTTCCTAATGTTATCGCTAATGATTCATCCCGTATTTTAGTTGACATAGAACACAATATATTATTCTTTCATCAAACTGGTTGATGATATTTTATATTAGCTATATTGATTTACTTACTGGGAGAAGTATTCAACATGGGCGTCTTCTGGCACATAACTTGCAGAATTTTCAAATGTTTCTAAAATTTGTTTTCGTTTATGGTAGCTTTTTCTGGCTCTGGCAGCCTTATTGCATTTTCTTACAACACACCTACTACGCGGCATTGTATAATCTACCACACTAATAAAGTAATAACACTAGTAAAAAAAACTCACACACTTTCGAACAAACAGGACCTAAACTGTGTCAAGACGAGAAGTGAATAAAGTTGCTATTTATAAAAGGGTTGTAAACAAATTCTTCTTCTTTCCATTAGTCATTGTTTAAATGGCATTCTACCTAAACAAAACAGGATAATCACAAAATTGTATCTTTTCAATACAAATAACATCTATTGTTAGTACTTGTGAATCATAAACTCATTAACACTTTACCTTTGGGTAGTTAATCCGCATTAGCCACAGGGGTTTCTTTGCTGTACTTTCTCTAAACGTAGCCTCAAGCAAAAATTGTTATATTGGTTGCCTAACTATTAATATCTTCAAAAAAATTTTAAACAGTCCGATTGCAGCGCACCCAGCGTTAGTTCATAGAAGTTCTAGAGTACCCCTAGCCCTTAAACTTCTTCGGTGGTGGTGATCGAACTTGAATGTTTCCACTACATCAACGATAACCTACTGGATGGCTCGTAGTAATGGCACTAAGATTCGTCACCAGCCACTATTGACAGAAGAAAGTCATCACATTTTGCCTATAGTATGTGAGGTGCTGAGATAAGCCCATTTGCAAGCATTTTTGTTCATTAGACAAGAGACGAGGAATCCATTGCGAACAAACTTTGCTTTAACCCAGATTACGAACAATACTATGGACAGATCCTACACTAGCACCAACAATTTCTGACATTTCTCTAATTGAAATTCGACGATTTTTTCTAATAACGCCTTCCACACATGCCATATTTTTTTCTGTTAATGCAGTACACCGTGCACCTGGCCGCGGTTCATCCATAGTCCCCTCTTTTCCATTCTTTAATTTTCGGCACCATTCCTTCACAGTGTACACAATACATGTATTTCCATACACTGCTTGTATTCGCGTATGAATCTGCAATGGCTGCACGTCCCCAGCGCATAGAAATTGCAAGCTCATCAAACTTGGACGAATTTTCAACAACAAACGCCATTTCAAAATCGAAGTTTTAAAAGTCAGAATCAAATTCAAATACCAGAAAGGCTACGTTGATCGAAGAAGGGTTTCAGTTGAACAAGCGTCGTACATGGCAATCAAAAGTACAGGATGTTTCGAAAAGTTTTCAAATATGTATATTATTTTTGCAATGTTAAAGTAGAATTCACCCCGTACATTGCAAATACTCTATGTATGTATGAAGTAATCTTAAAATGTGGGCGCAGTAAATAGATCCTGTGCCCTCGAAATCGTTGGCCACATTTCTACAGCGTCTTAATGAAATCAAAATAAAATAAGTTTTTGTAGCATATTTGTCTGCATATACATTTTTCAGTAAGTTTCGCCTGCAACTCACTTTACGGTGTTAAACTGTGCGAAAAAAGCTTAATTCTTAGGTGTAACCTATCAAAAAGACGTACATGAAGTATCTCTCTAAAGATGTATGTTTTTACATGCGTAAAACAAATATAAATCACATGTGTCCGCATATATTTTACATTGATGTTGCGTTCCCTGGGAGATTTCTTGCAAAAATTCGAAACTTGAAAATATAGATGATGCGTTGTAATTACCTGTTCCAGTTGATATAGTATTTTATGTAATTTTAAAGTCGAGTATTGTCGTGTATGGTAAATACACAGAGTGTCCTGGAAATGACTGCCTAAATATAGTGGCTTTATGACGTCATAATGATATACAGGGTGTTTCGGAATTGCACGGCACTATTTTAGGGATGTGTTCTCCAGCACGAAATAAACAAAAAAGTTCATTAAACATCTGTATGAGTATTAAGTAACCTGTTTTACTAGTTCATGTTCGTTTTCGTGTGAGTTAATAGTACTTTGAAGACTCATCAATTCGTTATTGTCATGGGAGACACCACAAATTTGTTCAGTTTTGCAGACCATGCCATGCCGCTGGCCAATGGCGCTGTTGCTGTTCGAAGAAACCATGATACATTTCCCACTAGAAGGATACCAACTCGTAAAACGTGTGACGTCATTGAAAGACGTCTTAGGGACACTGGCACGCTAAAGCCTGAACGAATAAACGCTGGTCGGCAAAGATTTCAACGAACGGCAAACGTTGAAGAAGGGATACTCAATGCTGTTCAGTTATCTCATAGTACTAGCACCAGAAGATTGTCACTTCGTTTCAATGTATCATGTACAAGCGTACGGCGAACATTGCGTCAGCAACAATTGTATCCATTTCACGTTACGTGAAAGATCTGTTACCAGAAGATTATAACTAGCGCAAAAACTTCTGCCAATGGTTAATTCGACAATGCACACGAAATCCTAACTTCCTGAGCCGCCTGCTGGTTGCCGATGAATCGTGTTTTACCAAAAATGGTATAACTAATTTTCGAAACATCCATACTTGGAACGAAGAAAACTCTCATATGGCTGCTAGTATGCATTACCAACATACCTTTTCATTAAATGTCTGGTGTGGTCTTCTTGGTGACAACCTCATCGGCCCCTTCTTTTTACCAACAAGGCTTTCAGGAATATCTTAAATGCATTTTTTGCAAAATGATATGTATGACCTTCTAGAAGACATTCCGATTGCCAATAGGCAGGGATGTGGTTTATGCATGACGGTGCCCCTGCTCACTATTCTCATATTGTCATTGATTATTTAAACATAACATATGGTAATCAATGGGTTGGTCGAAACAAACCTGTTAAATGGCCACCACTATCTCCTGATCTAACGCCATTAGATTATTTTGTGTGGGGCAGGATGAAGTCTATGGTTTATTCTACGTCCATTGGCACACAAGAAGAGCTAAGGAATCGCATCGTGTAAGCAGCAGCAACTACCAAGGGTCGTCCCGATGTTATAAGGCGTGCCGAAGAAGTATGGATTCGCGTGCTGAATGCTGCATTCAACAAAATGGAGACCACGTTGAACAGGTACTCTGAATGTTTTATTTTTAAATAAATATCTTTAACTTTCAATATCTCGGTAATAAATTAATTTAAGCCATATATTTGTATGTACTTTCTTGTTTGTTTCGTGCTGGAGAACACATCCATAAAATAGTGCCGTGCAATTCCGAAACACCCTGTATATTGCGTGCGCGTGCATATATTTTTGCAGTAAGTTATGCCTTTCCTTAAAATATTAAATTGTGCCAAGCTAGCTTATATCTCGGGTGCGATCAATCTACCAGATATACTCGAAATATCTGTCCTAATGTGTATGTTTCAAACGTAATAAAGGATCTATTAAGATTTCCCTAATAAGTTCCAAATTTAAAAATTATAAACACACACTGTGTGTTTTAATTATCTGCTGTACAGAATATGCTCGAACTGTTTGTCGAGATTTATATGTTATTATGCTGTTTATTGATTTTATTATTATCATTAATACAGTTATATAGCATAAGTCTGCATATACCTTTTCAATTACCTGTATCCCATCTAAAACATTTAAATATTTTATTAAGAAAATTGTCATTGACGCGTCATGTCATGTCACGCGATTGACCGCTTTTCTATTTTTGCTCATTTCGTAAGACTGTGCCCGACGAACTTTGCACAAACAGTTCTCTTTCCCAAATCTTGATGTAAAATTTGTCTAATCGTCTTCTTATTATTGTTCAACTCATCATTCGACAACGATTTGTTAGTATTTCACGAATACCCGTGACCGAATCTGCATTTCGAGAGGTCGAGGGGCGCGCTATCCTAACGTCTATCCTTGAAACGTTTAAACCATTCAAACGCACTAGCACGACTTAAGGTATTTCCACGGTACACAGTTTTCAGCATTTCATCATTTTTCCTAATTTACAGCAAAATTTAATATTAATTCGTTGCTTCATAACGACTGACGGAAATACGATATACGAGCTAGGGCCCTGCGCAGAAACTAATATATGTTCGATCTTCTCTTAACCACCCTCTGTTGATAAAACTGTGAACTATTAAATACTGCTTTACTTCTGATTTAATTTCATGTACTACAGCGATGCAACGTCAATACGGGAATGAAACTGCCAAACCTCATATATGTTTGCATAAGTTTTGAGGTACATTCTCCTTAAAAGAAGTGTTAGAAGTAAAATATGCTATATACTGGGCGGTGCTAAATGTGACGGATGTCCTTAAAATGTCTTTAATATGTATACAGTGGCTTTATGACAGTCAAACAAATTTATATACGTACATCCACAAATTCAATTTTTATCCGCCTCATAGAAGGTGTTAAAATGTGTGACTAGAATTATTTACATGGGGACTGTTAAATGTACAGGCTGTTTTCTTGAAGTATGTGGCCAAATTTATACAATATCTTCTAATATAATATTGGATGTACGTACAATATTCTGGGTTGTACCAATCAAGTAAGACACATATACCATAAGAAAGGGTAAATAATTATATGGAATAGGATAAAAATTTGGGTATGATAATTGAAATTATATAGGATGTCCTCAAATCGTTTGCTCAAAGTTTTATAGTGGCTTTATGATAGTGAAATCGATATACCTAACATACATACGTCTGTATATATAATTTAATAAGCTGAATTCTTTCAGAAACATGAGAGAGAAATGTTAACTAAATACGAAACTTAGTTAGTTATGATAACTGTACAGGATGTCTTCAAACATCTACTCAAATTATTGTAGTGGGTCTATAACCTTAAAATCGAATTATCTGATATACATGTCAGCATATACAATTTCAATAAAATGCATCATTCGTACTTATACTACTGAAACACTAGGTAGAAATTTATGAGATTCAAACAACTTTATATAGCATATGTCTGAAATAACCCCAAGACGTAGGCATGCTAAACATACAAGACATTATCGAAGTATCTGTTTACATTTAATATATAGTATAGCTTTATGAATCCAAATACAGCATACTTACATATACTTTTTCAGTGACTACAGCTTATCCAAAAGAAGGTAGGTATAAAGTTTGATATACGTTTAAAAATATGGGCAGTGTAACCGTACAAAATGTTCTCTAACTATCTGTACGTGTTTATAGAATGAATTTGTGTCTGTACCATATGATATACCTTGGTATATACCGTGTAACGGAAATATCGCCTATCTGCCTAAACTGCTACAGGATGTGAAATATAAAGGCGTTCCCACAACAACACGAAAGGTAGAAGGAAAGAAGGTTGTCTTCATAATTAAATGGCTGTATGGGAACTTAACCAAATCCGTTAATATTTTGTATAACGCATACACAGTCCAACTTGCTTAAGACGAACTTGGCCACGACGAGACTCCGCATATAACGTGCGTAACAGCGTTTGCTTGTGACGGGTCAACGAACTTTTTCGTCGAATCGCAGGAAAGATGGAAGTGCCTTCGAATTAGCTCAGCAAAGTAGGGAGTAGTTCACAAGAAACGCTTAAGGGAAGGAAATCTAACGTAGATGTATACAGGCTAAGTCGAAATTAATGGGCGACACCCTCCAGGTTACAGTTGATTGCAGATTCTCATAGGAGAGCCGAGACACTAGCAGCTTACGGGAATCGAACTAACCTATATTGTGCCTCCTCCTGTATAATGCTTACAAAGTTCATACACACAAAAATGTAAAAGGATAGAAGATCGTACTACATGTTAACAGTATCAAAATCTATTGAGAAAAATGTAGCACACAAATAGTACAATTTAGAACGAGCCAGGAAAAAGAACTATGGGCTAAACAAATGAGTGTTGGGATGTCCAAACCGAAAAGCTCGCCGCCACTGGCATACGACATTTAGTTTAATAAACAAACAGACTTGCGCAGCCAGCGACGTTTGAATTTACAAATTAAATACACTTTACCCTTAACAAGGAATGAAACGATGGGCAACAGAAGGTTGCCTCACTTTTAGTATAACAAGGAAATTAAACTATTATGTTTCTTATTTACCAACAAAGCACTGGTAATCAGGAAACACTAACACTTTATGGTACATTGGTAAGTTTACCTTAGTTTTCTTCAGGTAGGGAGCAGAAAGAGAGGCACTATTTGAGGCGTTCCTAGGTCCTTGAGAAACAAAAAAAAATCGTAGACACGCCCTTGAAGGCTGGATCACGATTGTGACGATTGCGCCACAGCAATCCCCGAGGTTTTCTTCGGGAAACGGGAAATTTCGAGTGATCTTGCAGTCAGGCACGAAACATCCGTTGTGCGAGATTTTAACGCTGCAACGCTGAAGTGGGACGACTCACGGGGTTGATGGCTGTAATCCGACACAAGTGGAGAGAACAATTTAACACTAATTGTTTTTAATAAAGCGTAACACTCTGTTAATTTTTTAATAGGACGAAATTTCGTAGAAGTATTCTGCCACCAGGCAAGAAAAGCGATACGGTAACTTAATCTAGTAGAGGCGCTGCCAAAAACACCCGCTTTTGAACAAAACACGTGCGTTCCCCTTCAGAGGCTTAGGCCGACTTGTGTTCCCCCTGCGGCAAAAATTCTCACAAAATGTAGTAATTCTAGAACAAAATCTTCCTGATCATTCTGAAACAAAATCTTCCACGTGAAACATCCGGGGAGCGTAAGATTTTCAGGGCCATGCTGCAGCAAAGAATTCTAGGAACTGTTTTCGATCAGCATATAGACTAAACATACTCGTCACCGCTCCTTTGAATTCGGAAAAAGGTGACCTCCAATAAAATATAGTAGTCGACTATGGGCGGCAATTAAAATAAGACTTACATTCATATGAAGTGGTAAAACTAAACGAACGTTACAGCTTGTTCTAGAAGTAACGAGCAGAGATTAAATTATTTTGTTTATATCTGTGTAATTCAGAAAATATATAGGGAACTTTACCTAAAACTATCTATTAAGGATTGTAATTAATAGTTCAAAAGAGTTGAGTTATTAAATTTCAATAAAATTAATATAGATTGGTAATTAATTAGTAATAAATATTAAAT
This sequence comes from Limonius californicus, assembly GCA_014611495.1. NCBI lineage: Eukaryota > Metazoa > Arthropoda > Insecta > Coleoptera > Elateridae > Limonius > Limonius californicus. The sequence goes on along the minus strand of JABXWE010008399.1, from coordinate 16,577 downwards.
ACATTAAGTACTAGGACCGATCCTGTAGATCCTGTACACAGCGAATCTACCAATAAGCAGACTTATAACGATAGCAACATTCGCTGTCCAAACGGACGTAATAGCATCACATACTGGCCCTAAAATGGCATCGCAAAATTTGTAAATATACCGTAATAGGATGCAGAGCTGGTTAAGCAGATAGCGCATCAAGGCTAATGAGACCAAATCTACTCACGTAATGTTTACAATGCGTAGGGAAATTTGTCCGCCTGTCGCATTAAATAATCAGCAACTACCGCAAGCAGAACAAGCAAAATATGCCGGAATACATCTTGATCGTCGCCTCACATGAAAGAGACACATTTGGACAACAAGAAACCAGCTTGTCATCAATTTTAGGAAAAGATAATAGCTCTGCGGTCGAACATCCCAACTTTCATTCGTAAACAAACTACTATTATATAAGGTGATTGTGAGGCCATTATGGAGCAACGAGATCCAACTACAGGATCAGCCACCAACTATCGAGATTTTAGTCTAAAGTGCTGCGAACCATCGTAAACGCTTCATGGTACGTTCCCAACTACGTCATCCACCAGCACCTCCAGATCAATTCAGTTAAGAAAGAAATCACAAAGTGCAGCGTCAAATACCGCTATAGACTTAGTATTCACCCAAACAACTTGGTAGTGAACTTACTAGACAATAGAAACGAAACAAGTAGATTCAAGAGGTTCAAACCTCTAGACTTAATAAATAGATTTAATGTAAAGTACACTATGCTCTATGAATTCTATGAGACAAAAATACTTAGTGCCAGCTATGATGATTGAAATCTTAACTACGTATTATACAAATTACTGAATGTGCATATGTGATAGATTGCAAACGTACATACATAGATGTAAATTAAAAAAAAATAAAAATTATATTTTAAATATAAAAAATGTGTCAAAGTAACTTGTTGTATTTGCCTGATTTTTACATTGTAACATTTATTACCTTCCCAGTGAAACATCCATTCGTTTGGACCCAGAGTAAATTTGAGCAAAACGCCTAAAAGTTGGGCACTATGTAATACGAATTTAGGTTAATTGTGGACACGTATTAATCGGTTTCTTCTTATTTTTAAGTTTATATTCTAAAATATTTGGCGAGGGCTATACGGCTAATTATTCTAGGAACCTTCAAGAAGTTTTTGAGTTATTATTTCGATTCGCACAGCAAAAAAAAATAGACAAATACCCTATAATCAAATATTTTTAATCCGCTAACCTGACGTTTCTTAAAAACATTCGCTTGTAGATACCTGTATTAAACATTCATAAACATGCATTTCTTTGGATTTTCGTTTTGTGCAATGTTAAGCGCTAGAAAAATTATAAATAAGAATGTTTCCATACAGAGTAGTCCATCCCTTTTATTGATATACGACTTTGTATTTAGTCACATTGTACACAAATAGTGTGTCACGTTATCTACTGAATTTGTATAAGTGCAGCTATCTTTGCACTAGTTGTATTCTCTCGCATAGTTTTTGGAGCACACTGTCGTTGATATTGCACACTGAAATGATACAAAAAAAAACCTAAAAATCGGGTTATAACCGTCACATACGTCTTCGAAGCTATAGATTATAAATGAGGATCGCTTCATGTAAAATATTTAACACTTATCTGTAACTATTTCTGAAATATCAGCAATAGAAGTCATTTAGTAGTGTGCTTGAAGGGAAGACATATCATAACATATATTAATTAGACGTATTCCAATTAGCTTCACGTAAAATGTTAAAACTTGAATACGTCGACCTTGTACATCTAATTTGTCTCCAAATCACCTCAAGTAGAAACTATGGATTTTGTCACGTCGAGATTGTTGACTCGAACTCGGTGAAATAACAACACATTAATTCGGGAAAATTAGAGCAGCTTAGGGGCTGAAAAGTAAATCGAGTAAAACCGCGTTCTGTATGAAGTCCTCGAATTTTTTGATAAATAAAACACAGGAATCATTTGTAAAATCTGTCTCGAGAAATGAAAAGGTTTTTTGCTGCTATTAATGGCGCGGAAAGGTTTTGCTCCTGATATGGGCCGTCACTTTGTAATGTAAAAAGATTTTAAGATAATTCTGTGTTTGTAAATACAGGAATTTATGAATACGCAGATTTTGTAAAAAAAAGTAATTAGAAGATTTTAATTATACGCTTGTGGCATTAATAACATCTGCTAACAAAAGTAGAAAAAATTAGATATCTGCATTAACACATATTATGGTAAAGCAACTAATTATTCTTTCTTTGTTGCTGTCCAACCTTTCTTCCAGCATTCATATCATTAAATCCACTAACAACTACAATAGGAAATGCTTTTTCTAATATTTATAGTTTGAAACGTGATAGGGAGTCGAATTAATTAGAAATTTGAGAAATTCCGTTCTCTATTGAGACATGGTGATCTCTGCACTTAGATTTGTGTTACTGGTGACATAGGGCAGTGAGGACCTACAGCTTAACGTGGGCTTCGAGTGGAAGGGCAGTGCACATGTAGCCGTCGTCTTACCCTGTAGTTCTGATCCTTTAGTTTTTTTAAATGGCGTCAGTGCGCAGGCGTACCTTCACCTTTGACCTCTGAGTGGCCATTTCGATACACCAGGCTCCGGAACCGGTTTCCCATTACTTCGGAGCCTGGATCGCCGTGAGTTCCTTTATTAACATATTACGTGACATTTACCGACCTAAATAGTTATATACAGAATGCTAGTTATTTACCGTACATGATTATACGTGACTTGTTTAGGTACATTTGTTCGATGAAAATCCGAGCATACCCGGGCGAAACATTTTGTAGTGTACGTGCCCTATATGGGTTTTATATGTTGTATTCGATCTTTATCGCCGCCCAGTTTGCTTCGTTCGCCAGCATCGCTTGAATAATGTTGTCAGGTGTTATTTCCCTTCCCACCTTCCATCTGGCTTCACAAAGGAATGTGTCAAATCTTATACAATTGAAAAAGGTGTGCTCTACGTCGTCTCTTTAGTGGCTGCAGAAGGTGCACCCCTCCTCTACTGATTTCCCGATTCTTTTTTTTTGTATGTCACGAAGCTACCGTGACCTATGAGCAACTGCGTCAGAAAAAAGCTCACTTCCGCATGCTTCCTCTCCAGCCAAGGTTTCAAATCTTTTACCAGTCTCTTCGTCCAGTTGGCTCGTCCTGTGTTCTCTTTCCACCTGCGTGCCTATTGATATTGGTCTCTTCCGCTATTTCCTTTTTCCAGCTTTTGCTTTCGCTATGACTTTTCGCTCTTTCTTCCACCATGATCTCCATGGGTTTCATCCCTACTATCACTTACAGGGCCTCCTTTGGAGAGGTTCGGTACGCGCAGTTCACTGCGATCGTCAGCTTCCTTTGCTCCCTGTTGAGCATGGTTCTGTACTTCGCGTATTTGGTTACGTTCTCTCATATGAGGGCAGCGTACAGTATGGCGGAGTAAGCTACGGCGCTAAGCAATTTCTTTTTGCGTTGTCTGGGACCCTTGGTTCTTGGTAGTAATCTGATCAGGGCTGCTATTATCCTTCCAACTTTTTGGGTGGTATAGATGATGTGTTGTCTCATTCTTCCATTTCTTTCGACAACAACGGCCAGGTACTTCAAATTCTCTTTGCTGCTCCACTGTATTGCTCTCCATTTCCGGTTGGATTCACTATTTTGGCTTCGTATTTTAGGGAATTTACCGTTTCTGCTGTTGCTGTCGTTTGCATAGCAACTAATTTGTACGCCTTCCGGCATCTCGGTTTTGGAACACCGCAGGTCATTTGATATTACGTATTTTCCTCAGCTACTAATGTTCTATTTTGCACGTAGCTGCATTTTATTCTTATAAGGTAGCTACTTATGTTTCTAGTCTTTAGTTCCTTTATAATTTCGTCCCACGTAGCCGAGTTGAAGGCGTTCTTTATATCTAGCGTTATAAGTAGGCATAGGCTCGTGTTTTCATAAGCTTCTTCTTTTATTTTTTTAATTTGTTCTTTTATGATCTACCGTGGATTTGTGTTTCCTGAAACTGTACTGTTTTTCGGGGATATTTCCCTTCTCTTCTAGCTCGCAGGTTAATCTCACAAGTATCATTCTTTCCAGAAGTTTTCCGAATACATCTAATATCTTCTTTCTTTTTCATCCTTCTGGTGGCTTCTTCTATTTTCTCTTTGCTAACAGGCCATATTTGTTCTACATCGATGGGTTCGCAATTATTAATTTGGCATGTTGGGAAGAGTTCTTCTATTATCTTTTCCGTTTCGTCTCCTCTCAGCTCCACTGTTTGTCTGATGTTTAGTTTGTTTGTCGTGATTTTGTAACCTTGCCCAAGCGTATTGTTTTCTATCTCTTCTACAAGTTCCTTCCATTTATTTTGTTTTATCTGGTTGATGGCTTTTCTGTTTTCTTCTCTTGCACCTGTATATTCCGTCTTCGGAAGCCTGTTGATTTCTGTTCGGTCTTGTCATTAACCTCTTTTTCTTCATGCAGGCTTTGCGTTTCTCGGCTATGCCTTGATTCCACCAATAGACCAGTCTTCTTATATTTCTATTTATCTGCTTCAGATTTTCTGAGCAGCTGTCCTGAATAGTCTTTATGTATTCCTCTGGTGCGGTTTGTTCTCCCCTCACCGCTAGTTTTGCTCTGAAACCTAATTTGAGTTTCTGAAGGTTATCCTCGGTATTTCTATTCTTCGTGGTTTGCAAAGCCTTTGTCGATGGAGAATATTATGATTTCATGACAGCTTGAATTTTCTTCGTTTGTCACTTTCCAACCTTAGCATGTTGCGGCCATATTTGAGGTTGCTAGGGTTATGTCTACGTGAGATTTCCCACTTTCCCTCTCGAAGATCGGAATGTCCCCTTTATTCAGCATGATGAAACCCGTTTCCATAGCCCATTCCATTATTGTATGTCCTCTGTGATGCGTGCAGAGGACGTACAATAATGGCATGGGCTATGGAAATGTAGTTCTGATCCTGAATGGGTCGGAGTATACCTTATCGGCATAAATGAAACCAGTTATAATAGGATTCATTAGGTTCCACGCCGTCATAAAATACGCATAAGTTTACTCATATTAAAATTAACTTATGTTGAATTTACTGCCGACTGTTTTATATTACACGCATTGTTAATAATGGTATACACAGTAGGTGGTAGTAAGTTCATACTTCTACAGACATGACGACGCATTTACCCCTCTTCTATTCTTCAAATCACCCTCATCTTTCTTCAAGCATGATTGCTGCTAATTTTACCACTTCTCTTAATATACATCGTTTTTTACTTTCTGAATTTAAATAATAAAAACAATAGATTACACTAACAAAATTTGGTTTGAGACACGTACGTTGCACCAGTGGGACAAGTACCGGCAGCGCGCCAGAGTTCGCACACACAACACACGCAACGCGCAATCGCCGGATTTTATCCTAAATCGGTGTAAATGGTACCGTCGGAAACTGAGAACTACATGTATTTCGTTTTTCATTGAAAATGCTACATACTTGAAGTGAAATCTTAACTCGCTAACTCTAAAGAGGATTTTGCTGACGTAGACAACACAACCAACAATTAAAAAATTCAATTAATTTGAAAGTAACCTAACGTTCGGTTAATTAAATAATTCTAAACAGAAATATGGACTTATATTTCACCAAAAACAGGAGTAAGCTGAATTGAAGTCTAAATGATATTTAAGGAACTGAAGAAGAGACAACATTACACCCAAGAATTGAATAAAACGACGCAAAATTAGATAAACTAGTGCGAAGGGGGTGTATAAATGGACTGAAACGGTTTTATATAATAAACTCTTAAATTAAATATGGATGTATCTACAAGTAGAAGTAATAGAGTGGTACTCCTACGTAAATACTACACCTTAAGAGAACTGGGAAGGTCTTTAAGTTTCTACGAAGAGGACATAGATTTGAAAAGGAGTATAATAATTTCATCATAGCTTGTCATTCCTTCAAAGCCACTATTTTATAGATAACAGTGGTTTGAAGATCATAAACGAACACGCACAATAGACACTTAAAATGTAAAACCGGAAAGTATGTGCACAGAGGATAGAAAAATAGAGGCAAAAAATAAGGGAGGCTCAGGTCCACATCGAATTGTAATGCCACGAAAAAGTAGTCCGAAAATGTGAAGGAGAAGCAGATTACGTCCAGATATGGGAGAAATAACAAATGCATAGCTACCTATAGTAAATAAAAAAAGTTTAGTTATAAGGCGTGCTAAAACTTTATTTACTGTTTTTTCCTTCCATCTACTACCCATTACCCATCCATGATAATAAGAGAGTATTCATGAACAGATGTTGGAAAAGTAGTTGTACCATACACTTACTATACTGTAAGCGAACTACTACGAAAGCGACAGAAAAGTATTTAAAGGATGCAGGATTTACTGTAATATTTTTATCCCTATTTAGCCACAGCTTTAGCTTCTTATAATAATATATAATATATTGCGGTGATATTATAATGGGGGGCTCAAATACTAATTGGGCAAAAGTGCCATCTAAAGGTTTTATTATGATTTGTTGTGTAAATTATTAATATTTTAAAAATGGGTTTTGACAGCATAACAGTTTTCCCATCTGTCATAATCTTTGTATTTTCATTGGTAGTTAAGATAAATTAAAGAAGGAAATTTGGTTTTGTTTTAGTTTGGGGGTTTGTTTTCGGGTTTTTATTTGGATGTCATAAACAATGTAATATTTAAAAGCAGAATAGAGCATCATTAAACGAAATGTGGTTTTAATTGTCGCAAGTAAAGAATGGTAAAGTACGATATGTCGGGAGGAGCCTGGAGTTTACGGAGAGCTGTACCAACCAGATGGAGGTGTATGCAGTCTGGGTACCAGGTGGATAGCCGTCCAGGGGCATTTTAGCGTGCCAAACTTCAGTCTTAATGTTGGTGCTAATAAAAGATAAACTAGTTACGGTGACAATAAAGCAAAGTGACGGTTCTACGAATTTGCACGTGCTATTAATTTTTTGTTGAACGTTTCAATTTTGTTGTACGACGTAAAGCCACGAGTAATTCCCTGAGATAACAGTTTTATGTTTGAGCTAGTTGGCATAAATTGTTTGTTTTTCTACCTGGACTTTTATAAATACAGTAACTTTTTGTCGCCACCAACGTGGGGCTATAATTATAATTATTAAAAGGCGAAAAACTATAGCACTATATAAGGAAATGGAAGGCAATAGAACTTTGTCTTTCCTTCCGTTTGTTCCTAATCGTCTGCTTAACTTGATCGCATAAATGTGTTGAACAATAGTCTGCATTAATTGTACTACGTTCTATATGGAAATAAACAAATTCCACCCAATATGTTACTGACGCTTTACCATTTGACAATACAATTTTTGTTTTCTTTGATTTTGGAGATGTGGTATGGCACCACTGCATGGTTTCGGGTTTCATTAGTTGTCACAATTACGTTTAAAAATTCATGTTCTCTCTCTCTCTCTCATGTCGTTGCAGTAAAGAAGAAGGGAGTCGCAAACAATTCAACTTATGCTCCTCGATAAACAAGGGCGAAATTCATCTTCACTTACCTTACGATACTTTAACTTGATTTTTATGTCGTCAACATTTCCGACACTAATTTGTAAATTTTAAAAAGTATACGAACTGTCTGCCTGTCTTGTTGAATAAAACCGTTATTATTTCTTCATTTTCATATTAAATTAAAATTGCAGCTCGTCATACACCAGGCTCATTTTCTACATGAGTTTACCAGTCTACAAACAAACATTCGTCTTTTAGAAAGACGTTGATCATCGTATTGTACTCCTTGTCTTGTAAAAATTTCAGTCGAATTTGAACCTTAATTTTCAAGAAATTTGATTATTATGTGTTGTATAACGCTGCAACGAACAAAACATAACTGTCAAAATAATATTATAGTGTAACAATTACCATGGATATGTTAACAACAGTTGCAGAAAACCTTCAATGAATTTAATTTTTGAAATTGTCTTCAGATGAGGTTCTAATTTAAACATTCCTATTTAAATTTGCACTCGCATATATGATAAACAGTTAGAATCTCTTAAAAAATGTATTTCTAACGCGAAGCAAGTGAATACAAGGGCTGGTGTCTGTATCTTTTGTGAAAACTTAAAGTAAACATGTACGGTTCCACTTTTGTCAGTAAGAAATTCACAATGCCATAATAAAAACCCTACTAACTGCTTTCAACTTAGAATCTTAATGGAGCGCTTTTCAGTAGTCACGTTCTCTATTGAAAAGCTGACAAGTGGCCATCTAACTCGCCAGGAACTCAATCCATTAGATTATCGAGCGAAGCGCTGGTGTACAAAATTTAGAATGGGCTCAGAATTCTTTTTAGGCTCCTTGCTCCAGGAGAATCTTTGCTGAAGCGAATCTGTGCTGAAACGGCCATTAGGTAGTCAATTAGCGAATGGATTTGATTGTTGAGACTTTGCTTAAACGTCGAAAACTCTCTAAATGATATAAATTCGTTGCTGAAAACACAAGGGTTTTACTGCTTGTAATTAATTTCACTGACAGTGCTTTGACAAAGAAAATTAACGTTTCTTTTTTAAGATTGTGAAAATTAAAACAATTAATTAAACATTATTGGATAAATATAGTTGTGAAAAATATTACAAAGTTTAGTTGCTTTTGTAGTGAAGACTTTTAAATTAATATGGATAAAGTTTTTAGCTGTTGATAAATTAAAGTGTCATTCTGTCAGCGATTAACTGTTTTAATGAAAAGGTAAACAGGTGTAACGAGATACACGTTTAATCACAACGTGACAGTTAATCAAGTGATTAAATCTCGTTTCAATATTAGATAAAGGAAATTAATACCCGCTACATCATGACACCTTATCAAACATAGATAGCCTGAAGTTATGGTTCTTGACGCTTCCGGCAAGTGAAAAGCGAAAATGAAAATTGTCGATTTTTACAAAATCCATCAGTTTTCATTCGTTTGGCAAAGTTTAGATTCAGTATCTCTAAGTAGTCAATTCAAGACTAAATTCAGTTGAAACTTTTATACTGAATACACCAGGTATCAACGAGAACAGGACCATCCCTCGTTTTTCTTCATTTTATAGTTTACACAAAATTCAAATATTTGACGATATCAGCAATTTTGTACCACTACTGGTTCGTAGGAAATTAACGTCACCACGTTTTTTAATGCAACATGGTGTATATTATATATAATTATATAAATTCTCCGAAAACATAGATTAATAATTTTTTTGTTATTAAAAAACACATTAAAGTACATTGCAATATTTATAACTTATACTAATTATAAGTACGTAGAAATGTATCAGGTGTTGCATTTAAAATAAGAAAGTTACGATCATTTCCTGTAAAACCGGAAGTGGTACAAAATACTGGCATAATCAAGAATTTAATTTTAAGCATATCGGATGATTCACAGAAAAGTACGACCCGAAAATAGGCAACTCAAAATACATGTCACAAGACACTGAGATATCTAAATCAGAGATGCCTGTTTGGTAAGTTAGGTATTTTATTCTACCAATTTAAGTACAGGGAATTTTTCTTTTTAGTATACATTGCCTATGTATACTTTTAAAAAGAACGCATCAATTACGCTAATTATGTAGGCAACCAACTATATAGACAACTAAAAAACAGAAACAAACGACACTGTAGTTGTGAATGATTTTAGTATGAAGGTTATGTTTGATGCAGTGTTTATATTAAATAGGTAAATCAAAATGAGTGCAACTACAACGACGATTATCATTGTAAAACATTAAATATCAATAACAGAAAACGGAAACGAAAATAAAAACAACAGTTACAACAAGTATTCGAAATGGCCACCTTGTACTTCTAAACAATAACCGGTGTTGAAAAGCACGCACAGCATTCGCTAGAAAGTCAGAATTCAAGCTATTGCGTTCGGTACGTATGCGATCTTTTAATTCAGCAATAGTTTATATTGGAATATATCTATAAATTTTTGATTTCAGGTATCCCCAAGCAAAGAAGTGATTGGGCGACAAATCTGCAGAACGCGGGGGCCACGGTACGGGACCAAATCTTCCGACCCAACGTCCTGGAAACCTGTCGTTTAGAAAGTTTCTTATAGTATTCGTGGAATGCGGAGGAGCTCCATCCATCTGAAACCACGGGTCATCGATGTTTAAGTTTTCTATTGCCGGAATGATGTCTTCCTTAATAGCTCTAAAAATTTGGCTATAATGAGATTACCATCAATAAAATATGGACCAATAAGCTTATTTTCAACTATTCCTAGCCATACGTTAACTTTCCCAGTATATTGAGTGTGAGTTAAGTTATGTAAATGGCGCATCCCTATGATTTAAATTTTCTAACAATTGCTTGTACGGTTCGAATACAAGGAATAGGTCTTACTAGATATTTAAGTGAAAATAAGTCTCTCACAGTTCTTAAGCTATTACCAATCTGACACCATATTAGAATTTCCACGTTTTCGTCTGTACTGTACATGGTTGTATAAAATACGCAACAAGACACTAAATAAAGACTAACTTTATTTTTTAACCTTGAATTAATTTGATTGTTTTGGCCACAGTATGCTTTAAGTGTCTGTATCATTGGTTGCCTACATAATAGGGGTAATTGATGCGTTCTTTTTAAAAGTATACATAAGCATACCAAAAAGAAAATTTCCCTGTATAATTATTTTTTTATGCAGTAATTTTGAATTTCAAATTTAAACCTTAATATCAGAATACCGCCACCAAAATTCAAAAATGGTCGTAAAAGTGTCGGTATGTTAAGTCTTATATTTATTTTCTAACATTTTAGTTATCACTTCAATTTTAAAATATCGAGGTTGAAGCCAAAATACAGGGTGTTTAAAAATTCCGTTCGGATAGTTTACCCACTCCTGTAGATCTCATCGATCCAAACGAAAAAGTCGTAATAAACATGGGTTCGAAAATCAACTGTTTTCAAGATACAATCAAATAATTTACGAAGAGTAGAAGTGCAGAATCGTATTTATCATGTCTGCTATGTAAGTGGATTGTATTGTATTGTATTTGACAGAGCGAGATCTAGGACGCGGTTTTCCACGCATCTCTATGCACTTAGGCCACATTTGGCCCTTTGTACACCCTAACTAAGAATTTTGCCTATCTGGGGTAATTCCAACCCCAGTAGTGATTTTTAACGTGTCTCACATCTCAGCGGCACGGGACCTACGGCTTTTATACAATTATGAAATTTTAGTCAAAGTAATCTCCAAAATTAAAGAGTTTAAAATGAATATCAAAATTAAAAATTTAAAATGTTTAATTGAAAATTGAAATAAATGTATTTCCTCTGATGCCGAAATTTTAATTACAAATGCGAAATTGTTACATTAAGTCAAAAATTTGTTACCATCTTCGACATAAAATTAGAGCCTAAATATGAAAATCAATGACAATATTGTCTGCTTAAACTAATTTTTTTAAACTTTACAATTACGTTTATTAAAATTTGAGAGTTTAGTCGAGAAATCAGCTTTAATGTACAAAGTATCAATGAAAGTCCATTATTTTTCTTTCAAATTGAAGTCAGTATTGAAATTTCGTGGCAGTCAAAATTTTAATTTTAAAACGGCTATAATTTTTATCAAAAATGTAGTTATGCCAAACTTACTAACTTGAATCGTTACATTTCGATTTTAAAGTGCAAACATATGTATTTTAACTATGTAATAAATAAGATATATACAAGGTGTCCCATAACGTGAGGTCACTACTTCACCTAAGTATAGAAGAAGTGAAAAAAAGTCGAAACTAAAGAATGGTCACTTTCTCTAAATCGATTATTAAAGAAGTTATGGGCTGTTTTAGTTAAATACTGAAGCAGCCAAACAATAAATGATATTAAGTGGTATTTGATACAAACTGTGTACATTACTATGGAAATGATATTATTTACTTGCACGTCAAACAGTAAAGCACCTTAAACTTTTACAATGCAAGAGTACGCCGATATGCATTACATGTACAGTTTTTGTGATGGAAACTCAGTAGCAGCTGCTCGACAATATGGGTTGAGATTTTCAAATCAACCACTACCAGACCGACGAGTTTTCCAGCGAGTGCACAACCACACGTGAACACGGAACCTTCCTGAAACCGTCGTCAGAGCGTTCAATACAGCAAGTGCTAGACAATGAAGATAACATATTGCGAGAAATTGGTAATAATCCCAGCACCTCTGTTCGTCATGTAGATGCACAAGTTAATGTACCAAAAATGCGAGTTTGGAGAACATTAACACGTCAAGGTTTATATCCATTTCATATCCAGCCTGTTCAAGCCCTCTTACGTACAGTTTCGCTAGTCGTATGGAGTTTTTCCGCTGGATCATTCAAATCGAAACCTAGGTAATAGAATTTTATTCACGGATAAGGCAACATTTACAAGGAATGTATTAATTAATGTATAATATTGGAGAATCCACACGAAATCACACTGTCAAATTATCAACATAGATTTTCAGTGAATATCTGGTGTTTAATTACTGATAATATGCTCATTGGTCTATGCGATTTTGAGAACCATTTAACCACCGACAGATATTTAATTTTCTAGGGGATCATTTGGGAGGATTGTTAGATGATGTCCCTCTGCCGATCATACATGGAATGTGGTACCAGCACGATGGTGTCTCTGCGCATTTGCGTTACGTGTAAGACAATTTTTAAATCAACGGTTTGAAGAACGTGTAATTGGTAGAGGAAAACAGCGCCCCTGGCCCCCAAGATCGCCGGACCTGTTTAGATTATTATTTGTGGGGCCGTATGAAAGATGGTACACCAAACACCATCAGAGACTGTTGAAGATCTTAGGAAATGCATTTTTGCGGCAGAAGAACTAATTCGGAATAACAATGATACGAGGTTTGTACATTAACTAACGAGAATGGTAGCTTAGCGTTCGATCTGGCAACACTGGGGACGCGGGAGTAGAAAGGGCGGCAGGTGAACATGTGATACGCCTTCAGTACGTGTTTGAACTCGCTAGAGTCATTTAGTTGTGCATAGCGATATGTTTCGCAACAGTTAGTTCTGGTGCGTTCTGAAAATGAGTGACATCAATTTCGAGCAACGGTGTGCTATCAGGTTTTGCTTCAGACTTGGGCATAGTGCAACGGAAACTTTTGCAAAACTTCAGCAGGCCTACCGAGACAGTGTTTTGTCAAGGGCCCAGGTTCTTCGGAGGTTGGGGTAAGGCATTTTCAGAAGGAAGAGAGTCGATTGAAGATGAACCTCGCAGCGCAAGGTTTTCATTTTCAAGTACCGATAAAAATGTCGACCGGGATCTTGAGCATTCAGATCGTCGGTTGAGTCAGAATGATCGGGGAAGATTTGAATTTGACTTACACCACCGTTCATCAGATTTTGAAATGAACTGGGGATGAGAAAAATCTGCCCACAAATGGTTCCGAAAAATCTTTCGCGGGACCAAGAGGACATAAGGAGGGAAAGGTGTGTTGATTTTTTGGAATCGATTGAAAATGATCCCCATTGTCTGGAACGTGTCATTACTGGTGACGAGTCTTGGGTGTTTGAGTATGACCCGGAAACCAAGCGCCAGAGCATGGAATGCCCCACTTCAACCTCTCCAAGGTCAAAAAAACAAAGAATGAGCAAGTCGAAGATCAAATGCAAGCTGATTTGCTTTTTGATAGCCAGGGAATCGTTCACAAAGAATTTGTTCCTCAAAGCCAAATGGTTAATTAACACTTTTACAGAGAGGTTCTTGAAAGACTTCCAAAAAAGATCATGCGTGTTAGACCAAACATCAAGAATAACTAAGTGTTACATCACGACAATGCGCCTTGTCACACAGCAATTTCAATAAACGATTTTTTGGTCAGTAAGAACATTCCTGCGGCTCCTCAGCCTTCTGATTCGCCCGATTTGAGTCCTTGTGACTATTTCCTCTTCTCAAGACTGAAGAATCACCACAAGGGACGTCATTTTGAGACACTGGAAAGCATTCAAACGGCTGTAACCGGCCAACTGAAGGCTATTCCAGTATCCGAGTTCCAGCACTGCTATGAGGAGTGCAAAAACCGTCTCCAGCGTTGTGTGGCTTCCCAAGGCAGTTACCTTGAAGGAGTCAATGTTGAATTGTAATTTTAATCGAACAAAAAAACGGTTTCAAAATTTAACCATAAAATCGCAGTTTGGACTGTACAATTCTAATTTAGGGTGACATTTCACAATTTTTACTTGGGTATTTCTGCCTCAAAATTTTACTTACATGTCTAGATTTGAAGTTCACGCTGTAATTTTACTTTTACAGAGATCGATATATTAATAATTATTCAGTCTTTTTATGAAAAATTAATATTTTAGACTTTAATTTCGGAACTACTACCTTAACCTTCCTCTACAACTTCTTTAATTTCAAAGTTTTCATCTCATCTGAAAGTCGTCAACTTCGTGCAACTAAATTCCAACTTTTAATCGAGAATTTAATTATTTTTTAGGAAATGTTTCACGAAATACGAAACATATTGAATGTGGCAACTAAGTTAAAGTGAAGTGTTTTACCCATTGTCTGTGAAATAGTGTTTGAAGGCGAAATGAGTACTTGTATTGTTGTAAACATCACGAGTTGTAACATCCGGAAATACCGAGCTACAACATTAAGCGGCGTCAAATTCCTTTGGAAGCAAATAGTTTACAAAACTTTAGAAAACCAACATTTTTTTAAATTTTTCGTTACATGAGAGAGCGCGATAATTTTTAGCTTTTTACGCCAAACTTGGAATCTGTAAGGATTCGGGGAAAATAAAATTATTTTGAAAAGTGAAGGAAGTATATGAGAACGAATGACGTTTATCAAGAAAATTCATTAATCTTCCATTCACATTTTTCGTTGAATTACTGCGAATCGAAAAGCACTCGACCAGTGCGAAAGCTCGACTTTTCACTGATTGACATCAAAGCAGCGTTTATCTATAATGTTGTATCGCATCACTGAAAAACAAGTCAAAGGGATGTTGGAAAAATATTTTGTTGAAATGGTATACACCTTTTGAATAGTAGATTTTTTGGTTTGCTATTTATATTGAATGAAATTTTTGTCAGAAGGTATTTATCGATTTCAAATGCATTTCCGTATTTTGTTTGACGGAAAATATTTTCACAGGAGATGCACAATTTTAAGTGGGAATTTCTATTGTGTGATACAATATTGTAAACAGTATCGATTTAGATGCATTCAACTGTATCAGCTGTTTGAATTTTATTTTACATTATTGTTATTTATGTAATAATGCTGCATAAGGAATCAAAGCGAAATAGTATCGATTTATGAAGATATGAATGATAAGAAATATGTTTACAATGCGGAATACTAAACCTGTACGAAATAATTTGAGTTAACTATAAGTTAACTATTTCTTACGTGAGAAGAAAAAATCCCTAATTATGTAAGTAAAATTTTCATCGGTTTAGTTCTCAAAAACTTCTTAATAGTATTTAAAGCCAAATTAGCTTTCCATTAGCTCAGCTTTGATACTATCTTTTCTTTATCCTTTTACATGCGCGGCTTATTCGGAAACTAAGGGCCGTTTAAATAATCCCCGAGACCCCCTCTTCAAAATTTCGGGAATGTCTGCAAATTTTGTTAAAATTTCACGTATGGTACTGTATGAAATTGTCACGAAAAAGATGCAGTACCACAAACTTTGTGCGAGGTGTGTGCTGAAGATGTTGACGAATATTCACAGAAACCAGCGAATAGTTTCTTCACTAACCTTCCTGCATCGCTAAACACCTGATAAAGATGAGTACCTAAAGCACAGTGTGTCCGGCGACGAGACTTGGAGTAGTACATCATTGTTGAAAACAAGCAACAACCAATGCAGTGCAAATATGCGAATTCTCTCAAAGCCAAACAAACATTCGAGAACCGCTTATGGCTATGTTTTTTAAAACTGATAATGCGTATAGTTGTTTGATTTCCTGGAAATGGTACGATAAGTAATGCAGATATATATGGTGAGGCTTTAAGAAAGTTGAGATTCAGCACAAAAGGCTGCTGATCTCTGAAGGCATGCTTTTGTACGATAACACCCAACCGCACGGGGCTGCTCGCACACTGCAACTCACTGAGCAGTTCAATTGGAAAATTTTTGGACATTTCCCATACAGCCCCGATGTAGTACCAAGTCACCCCATTTTCAGAATTTTATTAAGAACCTGCGACCGTTTTCTTGACGACAACAACTTCAAAACGACGGTACAAAATTAGTTTTCGTAACAGACGGCAGCTTTCTACAACAAAGATATACAAAGACGTGTACCATGATACCTTAATTCGAATGGTGACTATGTAGAAAAATAATTTAAAAGTGTACCTAAGATTTATATATAATAAATATCTTTTCCAACTTAAATTTTTTGTTTTATGGCTTCGACATAAACGAATTAAACAAAAATTATTTAAATAAATTAGAAATATCGACGACACAAATTATAAACTATACTCATTTATCATCAATTCGATTAACAAAA
>JABXWE010008398.1:0-30082 GCA_014611495.1 Limonius californicus | reverse complement strand
ATGCCACATACGTAGAGCCGTTAATTTGACATGACAGACTCAACGCAGTCAACTTGTAGCTTTCGAATTAGCTCCATCAATTTTGAGTAGCGGACATAGCGTTATCGACTTAGCGTCGCAGACTTAGCATGGTGGTGGTATCAACTTAATGCCACATATGCAGAGCCATTAACTTAACGTCACAGACTCAACGCCGTCAACTTGGCGCTTTGTAATTAGAAACACATTTGAATCACGGACTTACCGTTGTCAACTTAGCGTCTCAGACTCAGCACCGTTACCCGGACCCTTCGACATGATGCTATCAACTTAATGCCACGTACGCAGAGCCATTAACTTGACATCACAGACTCAACGCAGTCAACTTGCCGCTTTCGAGTTAGCTCCGTCAATTTTCAGTATCGGACTTAGCGTTGTCAACTTATTGTCACAGACTCAGCACCCGGGCCCTTCGACTTGGTGCTATCAACTTAATGCCGCATACGCAAGTCCGTTAACTTGACGTCGCAGACTCTGCGCTGTCAACCTGGCAGCGCTGAATTAATACCGTCACTTGCCGCACAGATTCAGCGCTATCAACTTAGCATCGCAGAATCAGCAGCTTCAACTTCTAGCCCCTGACTTAGCGCCGTCAACTTTAAGCTACAGGCTACAGACTCAGCCCCGTAAACGCGGCGCCTCCATCTCAGGGACAACACCACTCGTCGCCGACCATTGCAACAGCAATCACATTAATTTGTATTTCTACCTACTCTATAAATAAAAATGGCATACTTTTTGCAATTATATGTTTTGCCTGTACTGTAGCTCTAACCCTTACAAACGTTTTCATCTCCTTCATCTTGAAAACATAAAGAAATACGCTTAAAGCAAAATTGCCATTTTAATTAGACTCTACAGAATACTATTCAGCGCATTACGAAAAAGACTGATAAATCAATCTATTCACAGTGATAGTTATAGAAAGTGATATCAAGTTCAATAACAATAATAGTAATAATTTTAATATATTGTATTTCTAAATCAGATCTTAGCATAGATGACTGCCGCCAAACTAACTAGCAAAGAATTAAATTTTTGGCTAATTAACCAACATCAATGAAACTAAAAGCAAGATCGGCTTGCGCTAAAATGGTTGACTATGCTGAATCGGCGGCGCCAAGTTAGCGCTGATAATCGGTGGCACTTAATAGTTGCTGGAGCTGAGTTGGCGCTAAGAGTGAGATGCAAGTTGACAACGCTTAGTATTTGATGCGATATTTATTGCGTTGAGTCAGCAGCTTTGAGTTACCGGAGCTGAGTTGTAACATAAAAAATTGTCAGCGCAAGCTGGCACATTACTCTTATTTTGCACTTTAGTTACTTTTTGTACTGCTATTACAACGAGAATTTCTTATACAAAAAATTCACTATATTATTTCACGGGAATAAAGAAAAATGTCACTGATTAGAAAATTCTACCTCTATAACGATAGAGGTATTTTATAAAAATTAATATTTAAATCCATTAATAACACGTTGTATAATGATCACAAAATCAATTTCGTTGGAAATTCCATGACATTTAGGGTAACGTAGCATTGATAATTGATTGGTTTCATTCAAGATGAGTTTATTTATGGAAATAAACGTATTTAGAGCCTATCATTAGCAGTACTCGCATTTGCAAAGTGCATTCCAGGCAAGTATTAGCAGAGCACGATTTTATCCATTTCTAGTCTCTAACAGTCGTTAAATGTCAAGGAGCAATCTAACGATAGAGTTTGCAGGAAAGCAACTTGTTTCACAAGCGCAAGATCTTAATGTCAATTTGGGCGGTCGCACGCAGCCATTCTGATTCAGGCTTTTGCGAACTGTCGCACACCAGGAAAAGCGAATCAGAAATCTTGATTATGTAAATATTACAATAACTTTTCGTACAGTTACCTTGTCCGAACAAAGGCGACAACGGTTAATAAGCAGCTCGTTTCCCTGCCCGCGTGGGACGTCCTGAGACATTAATTTTAATACTTTTGAGTTAGGAGGATTTAGATTTGTTTAAAAGCTTAAATTAATTTTGGTATCCGCAATTTTAATGTAAATTATGCGCAAAATTACTGTTAAGTCTGTTTTAAAAAGAAGGTCTTTAACGTTTTGTTATGTAGTTGCCTTTTTCGATGTAAAAACTCCGTTAAATTAAATTTTATAATGTTTACGTCATCGTTGATTCGATTTTTACAACGGTGCATTAAAAAATTCATAAATGGGTAAGGTCGGTACAGCTTTCAGAAAATCCGAAAATACCAACTGTGTTAGAATTTACTGAAAGCTTAAATAATTTCAGAGTAAATTAGCTCACAATATTATTTGTCACAGAAGTAAAAAGTTGTATTGTAATGTAAAATATAAATATTTATATGATTTCACTGGACTTGCTTTCATAACAAATTTAATTAGTCAACTAAAAACTAAAGTACAAATTGGATATAGACATATTATAAGTCAAAAATAAATTGGTGGTTTGTTTATATAAAGAATTGGACTTTAGGTGCTGTCTTAGAAATATAGACCACACCGTTGTAACCATTACATTACTACAGTGAACTCGTAAACTATAATATTTTCTACTGTGTCCTCCTATCTTTTTCGAAAATTGCCATGGTGATCAGCTACATTAATATCAGGAGTCACTAATACGTGCTAACCTACAGTTTGAAAAACACTGAAGTGTGCAAATTCTGCTTTGAACATCTGTTCTTACCTATTACTTGCACTGATAAAAACGATATTACTACAAATAGCTTAAGTAAGACTAACTAAAAGAAAAGTTTGAGCTTTGGCAACCTTTTTTTCTCTCATTGATTCATACTACCGCCCTCCTCCCCGCAAGCGCTTTTAGGGGAGTACGGACGTCCCTTACACACTAAAGATTTATGCAACATGCACCCTAAACTTAACTAAGCGAAATGCTGTCGCCCCTGCAGGGATTCAAACGCCCCAGCCAAACGACTACATTTCGATGTGACCTCGAGTGGCAACACGTTCCCCATTACTCCACCGAGGCCCCCAGCTTTGGCAACCTACAAGAACCGCAGAATCCTTCAACAACAATTCCCAGATTTCCTAAAATTTCATACCACAACCACTGGAAGCACGCTTTTAAGCACAAAGTTCAAGGATTTGAAGTTTCTTTGTCCGCTTAGTACTACAAACAGTACTTAAACTTCGATAATTACAGCGTACTTCCCAATAATCATATGATTCTGCATAAACTCTATTACTCTCAAAAGTTCAACATCTGAAAGAGTTACTATTTGCTGATTAAGATTTCAATCTATGTAGTAAATCGAAGAAAATTGTAATCAATCATAGAAAAATTTACAATATACTGCTCTGCTAGCAGGAATTTTGTTTGCATTAAATGAATACAGTACTTTACTTGAACCTGTCCTCAACATTGCTTATTCGAGTTTGTAAGCGAAAATTCCAGCACTATTATTTTCAACATATAACTGAACTAAACTCTAAAACAGCTGAAAGAAGCCATTACAAACGAGCAAAAAGTACTAAAAGAGCTAAAACACACCCAAATATGTTACTATAAGCGAAAGTGAAGTAATCAAAACTATTAATTTTGTAATAATCTATTTAAACCAATTTCAAATTTCAAAACAAAGAAGGTAATACAGACAAACTGTAGTAAACGAGCAAAGAGATGACCTTAACATCCCATAGGTGGATATTTCGGACAATGCACAGAGTTAGGGACTCTGCGTTGTGGTGAGCACCGCGCTGACATCATCCGTATTGTAGGCAATTTTGAGACAACCAGTCGTATGCCCTGGTATACAACACGTGGTTTGAATTCGGAAGCTTCCCGCAATGCATTCAAGTGCCCTAATTACCGGACCATCAAAAAGGTAAAAAGGAAAACAAATAGTTCAACAAAAAAGCAATTAAATTTAGTACTCACACAGAGCCATATACATTTTTCATTTCTCCATTTATAACTGAAAAGCGATTGGCTAAAATATTATAACTTTTGGTATAACTTATACATCATTTAGATTATAAGTATAAAAATCAAATAAATATACAAAATTAAGTTAAGGAAACAACTGATTTTTTGAATTTCATGTAACCATAATATGATCAGTTAAATAAGAAGATTGTGATTCTCCCAAGATTCATCCAGTCGTATAACCGCTGTTAACTTCTATAGACTCCAACTCCCTACGGTATAATATAGGTATATACAGGTTGTTTTCAAATTCAGGACGAATTGATTTGCCCAGTTATTATTAGTTATGGAAATACTATTTTTGAATAAAAATAGCTCAATTTTAACCAACGGCGATTTGGAGGGAACGAATTAAAATTGCTGACTTTCAGTATAAACGGGATATTGTCTTAATTGTTTTAGTTCTAAGGGCTACATCGATTCTATGAAATTTTCTATTTAAGGAAATGTAATACGACTGTCATTCTAAAGTTAACAATACGCGGCATATTTAGCATTTGGTTATGATTCTTCGAGGTGGTGATGGGGTAGAGGTTAGCGCGTTAGACTTCTACGCTGAAGGTTAGGGGTTTAATTCCCAGTACCAGAACAGCGGATTTTAAACGGCCGTTCTCCCTCGAAAGGCAATGGCAAACCAGCGAGGTATTCTGGCCTAATCATTCTTCTTTGAAGTGTCTACCTTCCCACGGTTTGAAGCCCACTTTAAGCTGTAGGTCCATGGTACTTTAAAACACACAAGTATGAAAGAGAAGCTCGCTATATTTCGTAAGAGATAAAGCACTCAAATAAGAAAAAAATTCTTCATACGTAAATATTTCGTGTTACTAACTTGAGGTCGACAATTGTTTTATAATTAATTAAAGAAAAAAATGCTATATAACCGAATCATCCTATGAAATACAGGGTGTTCCATTTAAACCGGAAGACAACCATCTTGTTTTGTTTGCTCAATATTTAGTTCGCTAAAACTACAAAAACATATTTTGTTATAGGTAACAATGAAAAGTCTCTGAATTTGAAAACCTGTGTAGATATAAGTTAGCCATTCTGGATATTACCGTGTGTTATAATAATAAGCTTAAACTATAACCGAAAACTGGAGCGCACCAAACACTATATTTGATCATTGCTAATTATTAAAAACGTACGGTATAAGCTAACTTAATTTGGGAACCTTTCGTTCCGCTTTTCAAATTTTGGACCAGTTCTCGTCCGAAGTTGTGTTGCCGTCAAATGTAAACCACGGATCAGAATCCGCATGAAATTCGATTAATAAAAAATTGACAGAGACGAGGAGACATTAAGCAGTTTCAGACCAGTTTTGCCCATCAGGAAAGCTGGTCTGTGGGATTCACATTACGAGAAATAAGTAATTTAAACCGTCTTCTCAGCTTCTGTGCTGCTCAAAATTAATTGGGAGCCGATAAACTGCTCCAATCGCTCGTTTCGACGCGAAGAAGAGGAGAGGAAAGGCAGCGGTAGTAAAACGCACTTATTATTTTAAATTGGAAAACGCAAAAACGTAATTGCGATAGTTATCGACTCTACTATTATAGAATGGCAAGTAAAAGTTGCTTTGACACATTTTAACCTTTTTCTCTATTTGGCCTGCGCTAGATTGACGTGTCTGCAAGAACTTTTATATATGGACAACAATCTGTAAACGCAAAATATGGTGCACGATTAGATATGTTTATGGTCAACTTTAAAAAACTTTGAAAACGAAAAGTTTCTCCAAAGATAACTCTGTAAAAGATTATATCTAGAAGCTGCTGCAGTATACCAAAAACTGTTATATATTCTGCAAGAACAATACCAAAAATTCGAAAAATTTATATACTGAATGAAACACTGAAAAACTTCCTGCATTTAAATTTATTATTTTAAGGGATATAGAAATGAAGGTTATTGCATGTGTTCAATGCTCGTTTGAATAATCAACAAAATTATTAAAATTTATTATCGTATTGACATGAATCTCACGTACGTCTAGGAAACCTAACCTAAGCTAACACAAACAACTTTATTTGTATTTGGAAATATAGAAACTACAGATTAAAACACAACGTGATGAAATGGCGGCTCTCAAACTGTTAAACGACCATACGGGCTTACGAGTGCGCAAAGGAAAAACCTAAAAGCCCTATTTTTTAAATGAATTTTTCAAGATGTTAAAGAATAAATAGGAATCTGGCAACATTGGAATATAGATGTAATTTAATTGATTGCTTTGTACGCATCTTAGAATATAGAATTGGGAAGATGTACGTTGTATCAGCTTCTAGACAAGCGACGGGTAGGGAAATAACAAAATCTCGATAGGCAACCCTCATAACACTGACATATTTTCATTGAACTTATTGAATATAAGTGCAATTAACGTAACAAATATTGATACAATTATGCAATTTCCTCAGATAAGCTAAAATATAGAATTCATTATTACCAAATATGTTCGCACATATTTCAAGAAAACAGTGTTATGCGTTATGACCATGTTTTAAGGGTTGCCTATACCTGCTTAAAAGTAAAAAATTGATATATATGACGTACTACTCCCTCTCTGTATTAAAGTTCGCACGGAAAACAAAATAATTGTTCAAATTTGGTCCAGCAAGCATTCGTTTTTAGACATCTTTCAATTAAATTTCTAGTTTTAAATACTAAATTAACTGCGAAATTGATTAAATTAGTATTCAATATCAGTAATCACATAATTTTATTGAAATGGTGCAAATTATAAATGTTGTTATTGCAGTTTTTAACCTAAATATCTTCCTATCTAGGAATTTTGTTCTGTTTTTACACTCTCTACAACTGAACAATGCACAGCCGAGTCTATAAGCCATTAGTTGATTCCCATGTATATTCACACTTATTGTTTTGTTCCCTGCAATCTATTAGAACCCATTGATAATGAAACAATAACGCAATATTTTCTAACCTTCACAAACCAAATAAAAACTTCAAACAGATTTATAAATCTAAATCAATAATCAATACAATTTTGCAGCTTTCAAAGCAAATCATACGTTTACAGAAACATTTTTGTCTAAAACAAATAGTCAGAATGATCACTAACTATATATTAATAAATAAATAATTGAATAATAACTTCAGAACACTTTATTGCAAAAAGTGTATTTTATTATTATTTAGAAGGGGAGAACTACAAGGCCATAAAATTTGCTCTATTACGTCATTTTTTATGTCTTCGCTCAAATTTCGAACTCAACAGGTGTTTGTTACACAATTCGCTGCATTATGAGCATTATGGTCTAAAAATAGAGCCAATCGGTTACTTAAATTGTCTTAATTTAATTACACAGCTGTCGATAATTAGAACTAATAAAATTTTTCCAAAGCAAGCCAGACAAGGCTATTTTTTTCAAAATGCAAATTGACTTAGCACTTTAGCAATTTTCTAAACCACGTCAAAGTTCGATTATTGAAATGACAATATTCCGTATTCTGATAAGCAGCAGTCTTGAGATTTTCTTCTTTTTATTAGATCTAATCTTCCAAAAATAGAACTATCAACATCTAAGCTAAACTACTAGTGATAGTGATAGAAAATTTATTATTAGAATTAATACTACATCAAATTTTCTCAATATTTTTGAAAACAGTATGATCCAATCAATCAATCCAATATCCTATTTAATTAAGTTTCTTTAAAATGCACTTCTTACCACTAACTGCAAAAAAATGGAAAATCCAAAAGGGGCCTACCGTTTTCAAAAACAACCACTCAAAAAGTCGTAAACTCCTCGTTTATCCACACAAGTAAAATTACATAGCACTGCAGTCACTAAACATCGCGTCATACGAAGAAACCGTTAGCAAACTGAGGTTACTCGGAAAGCTTACCACCACGGAATGAAGAAAGAAGAAAGCGCCAGCCGCGACTTCGCGGTCACGTGATTACGCGCGAAAGGAGGGAGCACGAGGACCGGATATCCTCTGACATCCCCGTTATCAAACTTTAATCGACATGGGTGCTTTTTTGCATCCCTGTTCGATAATCCTGAGTTTCTCTAAGAATTTATAAGGTTTGGTTAGTCACCCTAGTTCAATTTAAGTTCATTGTGCAAATCAAAAGGGTTGATAATATCAAAACAATTACATATAAAATCATTAATTGCAATTAATTATTATACTGAAGCTTGTTCTGCGTCCCTTAAAAATACTCAAACCTGCATTCAAGAACATGAGATGACTCGAGTATAAACTCGAAATTTTGGTTCTTAATTTTAAATTCAGCATCTCATAAAAACGTATATTTAAATGTGGTATTCCATACAGGCCCAAGTTTTCTGTTATCCGGAATCGAAGCTCGTTCTATGTGCCTTAAATTTCCCAGTGTTGTACTTTCAACTTGAGTACTTTAAATTTGAGATTTTGATTCCAAGTTTAAACTCAACATTTCAGAGAAATGACAGATACTGTGCAGGCCCAGATTAATTTCTATCCGAACTCGAAGTTTATACGTCCCAAACAAATTCTCAAATTTCCAATTTAAACTTGAGAACTTGATATTTCTCAATTTTTTACTTGAGATTTTGATTCTAAGTTTAAATTCAACATTCAAAGAAATGTATTTTGAGATATACTATGCAAGCCCAGATTAATGAATAGCCGAACTCGAAGCTCATTATACGTCTTATACAAATTCTCAAATTTACAATTTAAACTTAAAAACTTGATATTTCTCATTTTAATACTTGAGATTTTGATTCTAAGTTTAAAATCAGCATGTCAAAGAAATGTGTTTTAAGATATTGCATACTATGTAAGCCTGGATTAATTAATAGCCAAGTTCTAAACTCATTATACGTCTTATACAAATTTTCAAAGTTGCAATTTAAACTTGAGAACTTGATATTTCTCAACTTTAAACTTGCCAAAATCGAAGCTCATTATACGTCCCATACAAATTCTCAAAGTTGCAATTTAAACTTGAGAACTCGATATTTTTCAACATTAAACCTTAGATTTTGATTCTAAGTCTAAATTCAATATTTTAAAGAAATGTGCTTTGAGATATTGTATACTATGCAGACCCGGAATAATTGGTAGCCGCACTCAAAGCTCATTCTACCTCTCATAAAAATTCTCAAATTTACAATTTAAACTTGAGAACTTGATATTTCTCAATTTTAAACTTGAGATTTTGATTCTAAGTCTAAATTCAATATTTCAAAGAAATGTGCTTTGAGATATTGTATACTATGCAAGTCCGTATTAATTAATAGCCAAACTCTAAGCTCTATAGACGTCCCATAAAAATTCTCAAAATTGCAATTTAAACTTGAGAACTTGATATTTCTCAATTTTTTCTTGAGATTTTGATTCTAAGTTTAAATTCAACATTCAAAGAAATGTACTTTGAGATAGTGTATACTATGCAAGACCGGATTAGTGAATAGCCGAACTCGAAGCTCATTATACGTCTTATACAAATTCTCAAATTTACAATTTAAACTTAAAAACTTGATATTTCTCATTTTTATACTTGAGATTTTGATTCTAAGTTTAAATTCAACATTCAAAGGAATGTGTTTTAAGATATTGTATACTATGTAAGCCCGTATTAACTAATAGCCAATCTCTAACTTCATTATATGTCTTATACAAACTTTCAACGTTGCAATTTAAACTTGAGAACTTGATATTGCTCAACTTTAAACTTGAGGTTTTGATTGTAAGTTTAAATTCATCATGTCAAAGAAATGTGTTTTGAGATATTGTATACTATGCAAGTGCGAATTGATTAATAACCAAACTCGAAGCTCATTATACGTCCCATACTAATTCTCAAAGTTGCAATTTGAACTTGAGAACTCGATATTTTTCAACATTAAACCTGAGATTTTGATTCTAAGTCTAAATTCAATATGTCAAAGAAATGTGCTTTGAGATATTGTATACTATGGAGGCCCGGATTAATTGGTAGCCGAACTCAAAGCTCATTCTACCTCTCAAAAATTCTCAAACTTGCAATTTAAACTTGTGAACTTGATATTTCTCCACTTTAAACTTAAGATTTTGGTTCTAAGTTTAAACTTAACATCTTAAGGAAATGTATTTTGAGATATTGTATACTATACAAGCCAGGATTAATTAATAGCCGAACCCGACGCTCATTATACGTCTCAAACAAATTCTCAAAGTTGCAATTTAATCTTGGGAATTTGATATTTCTCCACTTTAAACTTAAGATTTTGGATCTGAGTTTAAATTCAACATCTTAAAGAAATGTATTTTGAGATATTATGTACTATACAAGCCCGGATTAATTAATAGCCAAACTCCAAGCTCTATATATGTTCCATAAAAATTCTCAAATTTACAATTTAAATTTGTGAACTTGATATTTCTCAATTTTAAACTTGAGATTTTGATTCTAAGTCTAAATTCAATATGTCAAAGAAATGTCCCTTGAGATATTGTATACTATGCAACCCCGGATTAATGAATAGCCGAACTCGTAGCTCATTATACGTCCCATACAAATTCTCAAAGTTTCAATTTAAACATGAGAACTTGATATTACTCAATTTTAAACTTTAGATTTTGGTTCTAAGTTTAATTTCAACATCTCGCAGAAATTTATTTTTAGATATTGCATACTATCCAGGTCCGGATTAATTGGTATCCGAACTCGAAGCTTATTATACACCCCATACAAATTTAAAATTTGCAATTTAAACTTGAGAACTTGATATTTCTTAATTTTAAACTTGAGATTTTGATTCTAAATTCAAATTCAACATGTCAAATAAATGTGCTTTAAGATATTGTATACTATGCAAACCCGGGTTAATTAATAGTCGAACTCTAAGCTCATTATACGTCCCATACAAATTCTCAAAGTTGCAATTTAAACTTGAAAACTTGATATTTCTCAACTTTAAACTTGAGATTTTTAATGTAATCTTAAATTCAACACGTAAAAGAAATGTGTTTTGAGATATTGTATACTATGCAAGTCCGAATTAATTAATAGCGGAACTCGAAGCTCATTCTACATCTCATAGAAATTCTCAAACTTCCAATGTAAACTTGTGAACTTGATATTTCTCCACTTTAAACTTTAGATTTTGGGTCTAAGTTTAAATTTATCATGTTAAAGAAATGTGCTTCGAGATATTGTTTACTATGCAAGTCCGGATTAATTAATAGCCGAACTCGAAGTTCATTCTGCGACCCATAGAAGATTATCAAAGTGGTGTTTTAAAATTGAAAACTTAACATTTCTTAACGGTAAATGCAATTTTTGGTTCTAAGTTTCAATTCAACACTAGAGAAATTAGTTTTTAGATATTGCATACTATGCAAGCCCGGAGTAATTGGTAGTTTTAATTTAAACTTGAAAACGTGATAGTTCTCAAGTTTAAACTTGAGATTTTGGTTCCAAGTTTAAATTCAACATCTTAAAGAAATGGCCTTTGAGTTATTGTATCCTACGCAAGCCCGGATTAATTAATAGGCGAACTCGAATCTCATTCTACGTCCCATGAAGATTATCAAAATTCTATTTTAAAGAACTTCACATTTTTCAACGTTGAATGAACGTTTTGATTCTAAGTTTAAATTTGACGTCTCAGAGATATGTGTTTTTAGATATTGCATACTATATAGGCCCGGATTAGTTAGTAGGCAGACACGAAACTAATTCTACCTCTCATGAAGATTATCAAAGTTGTAATTAAACTTGAGAACTTGATATTTCTCAACTTTAAAATTCAAATTTTTGTTCTCAATTTAAATTCAACATCTCAAAGAAATGTATTTGTAAATATTGCATACTATTCATGCTCTAATTAATTAGTAACCAGGGTGGAAGCTCGTACTATACCACATGAAAATGTTCAACGTTTAATTTCAAAGTCGCCAAGTTAGCATTTCTCAATGTTAAATTAAAATTTTAGTTCGAAGTTTAAATTCAACATCTAAAATATATGCATTTGTACATATTGCATACTATACATTCTCGTTCTACATCTCCTAAACATTTTCAAAGTTCTAAATTAGACAACTTACCATTTCTCAACGTTAAATTTAAATTTTGGGTCTAAGTTTAAATTCAGCACCTCAAAGAAATGTAATTGTAAATATTGCATACATTAAATGCCGGAATTAATTATTCAACACCTCAAACAAATTTTTAACTTCGATTTAAACACCTCGAAGACATTTATTTTTAAGTATTGTAGGCTATCTATGTTCGAATTCCATCAACAACGCTATACTTTAAACTTGAAAACTGAAAGTGTGTTACTTTGAACTCGTTTTTAGTTTACAATTGAAAATTCGGCTCGTATTGTCTACAGGCTCATATTATTTAATAACCAGAAGCCACCCTAAATCTGCTTCCTTCCTAGAACTGCATTACAAACTCAAGAATTTGAACGTCTCAATATTAAAGTCAAGATTTTGGTTCTTATCTTTAACTTGAACGACTTAAGGAAATGTATTTTTGAATATTATATGGTATGCAGGCCTGGAGTAATTATTTCAAAAATGCTCACTTCGAAGGTTCTAAGAGTTTCATTGAAAATAAAACAAACACTTTTTAAACAATTATTAGGTAGTAAATTTCATTTTATAGCTTCAAGGGCAAACAGATTATAATTTCAGATTGAAATATACAGGGTGTATCAGAAATAGGTACAAATATTTAAACCAGTAATAGATTGGCTCAAGTAGAATTCAATGGTACTATTCATTTTTCAAAAATCATTAAGTTTATTTTTTGAATTACAAAATAAAATAAAATTTGTTTGAGAACTGCTGATGATGCATAGAAAATGCATTTAAGGTGTAGAAAGTTATTACCTAATTGTAAAGTAAATCCAAAGTGGCAAACACGTAAAAACCTGTCTGGCTTGTGATAAATAGAATAGAAATTACTGACCTACCTAATAGTATTGGTTTGTGGCAAGTGTTAAGAAATTTTTTTACACTTCTATCTTACTCTCCTTTCATAAATGTCTTTGAACTCAAATTTGTGTTATTATCCTACGGTACTGAAACAATTTTGGGTCATTATTATTTTCTCATATCTTAAGGGTCCCGTTGTCAAAGAAATGTTTTTTCTAATTTGTATATATTGTAATCTACCATCTGATTTAATATTTGTACCTATTTCTGATACACCCTGTATATAGCAAATTCGAGCAATGTTAATATTTCCAATGAATCATATTTTGTTAAATTTGCAGTTATTAGCAAATTAAATCAGTTTCAAGTTTTCGTTCAGATACATGTTACAATTTTATCTTTAATATAGGTTTAATAAAAGTCTCCAACGTAATTGAACCTATCTAATATTAGCCAGATTTTGAATTAAATTTTATTAACTTCTCTGTGCTTCTAAAACGTCATAAAATTATAATATCTTAATTTCTCCAACATACCCCATCTTATTTTAACAATACAAAGCGTACGCATAAATATTTTCTGGTCTTACATTACAAGCATATTTGATTCGGTTATTATTTGTCCTCGCTTGAAATGAGCTGCCATAATTAAATAAACCGTAAAATTACAAACCTTATCCATTCAAGGTTCAAAGCACAACATGTGTATAGTAAAAACTGGTAAGAATTTTGCTAAGAATCGGGAAATGATTGCTTTATTACCTTCTACAAGACATAAGCTGTTGCGCTAATAATACATTGTTAGTTCGTTTGAAAAATACAAGAATTTAAATACTATTACTTTAATCGTTGCATTGTTTTTATCGTAGATAAACAAGGAATGATTGTTTTTAAACAATGTTAAGTTGTTTTAATCGTAAAGCGGATAAACAGTGATAGAACAGAATTACATATAGTACAAACAAAACCCTTGGCGTGTAGGGCAGGAGAGCGAAACCATTTTGAATGTTGCGGTTACAGTGGGTTTCAATGAATACTTTTAAATTTAATGTTGGTTGAAAAATAAATATGAAGCTATGAGTATTTTTCTGCATTACATGCTTTGATAATTGTTTTTCTAATTCCAATTGATAACGGAAGCGGGTGATAAGGATAAAAAATTGCAGTGGTAGTGTATACCAAAAATATATCCGAAATGACTTCTTGACACTTTCTTTGGTCGAACCAATTTTTGTCAAAATTAATAAATAACTGTATTAACAATGTGATCATTTTCATCAATTTTCAAAGAATACCCACAAACTTGCATTCATGGACAACACAAAACAAAACTAAAACAAATTGTTTTAATTTCTGATACCTATACAGTATCACATATTTTAATGTTCAACATACTATATTTATATAGAGCGAGCAAAAAGCATCAAGATATCGAAATTTTAGCGTTACACTGCATTATAAGAAAATGTGTTTTATACTAAATCGTTTTAGAAAGTTGTGTTTTGTAGTGTCTTTTTCATTTATTTGTGTTTTAAAAATATTATACGAATTATTTAGCTTGATATTAATCAAATTCGCTACAGAATAACAATAACAAGTCTGTGCGTCATCACCTATGGTAGACATAGTTTCAGATGTTACAAAAAGAAATAAAAACATGCAAAAATAAATTAACCTTGAACGTATACAACTTACACAAAAACAAATTCTTAGGACCAAACTAAAAAAACACGTCAAAAATTTTAAATTGCCTGAATCTCAAATGTAACTATAGATATTTCTTTACTCTATCATGGGAATTTAGTTTAAGCAATTAATTAACTTTAAAATGAAAATTTAGGAGGATACTAACAAAATCCTAATGTAACCTTATAATAATTATAAACCAAATAAAGAGGAAAAATATGTATACAGATAGCCCTCGGTTTACAACGGTTCCATTTACGGCGATTAATAATAATTCTCCCCCTGCGTACCGCTTGTAGACTGTGGACGCTGGTGCGCTGGCAGTATCTATCGCACAAATCTATTTATTTTAATATAAAAATTGAAAAGGTAAGAAACCAAAATTAGCTAGACGTAGTGTTAAGAAGAACGCAGATCAGTCAAGCTCTAAAAGATACTGGAGGTGATTTTAAGAAGAGAAAATAGACAGGTGCATCTTAATGGTTGTAGAAGTATAACCTTACCTCCATTGACTGCGATTACTATTATAAAAGTGCAGATAAAATAACAGCCTGTGTAACCATCCATAGCTGTAAACACAAAATTTTTGAAAATCATGAGCGAATTAGTATGGTTGTGTTGTTTCGATGTTGTTATTTGGGACCTCGATGGGGCAGTGCGAATACACGCTGTCAGTCGAGGTCACAGTGAAATGCGGTTCGATCGGCCGCGTGGTCGAACCCCGGCTGAGGCGACCGTATTTCACTTAGTTAAGTTAGTTAGTTAAGTTTAGACTGCATGTTGAATGAAAGACTAGATGTAGGGGACGCCCGCACCCCCTGAAGTAATGCAAAAGCGGAAAGAGGGGAAGTGCGGTAGTATGAATGCAAAAACAGTTGTTGTATATTATATTACATATACGTATTTTACGATGGTGTGAATTCTATGTCTACGACTCCCATTATAAATGGATGCGCCGGCTCATTCAGGAACGAAACAGCGGCGGCGTAAACCGAAGGCTACCTGTATTTGTACAACAAATATTATATGTGGATATAATTAATAAACATTTCTGAAGCATTGGTTTTGAAATCAGCATTAGCGTCAGACAATTGATGTCTCCATACGTTTTACTTACTCTATATGTGTAGAATTTAACGATGATCTGGAACTTATCTCAGTGACTCTCATTTAATTGGATTCATTTTACGCAGACTCGTTGTACGCCGGCACATTCAAAAATGAAAGTTCGGCGTAAACCGAGGGCTACACGTATTTGGGCAATAAAAATTGTCTATCGTTGTAACATGTGTGTGGTGGTAGTTCAGTTGGTAGAGCGCTCGCTTTCTGAATAAAACGTCGATTCTGGCTTGGGTTCGAAAGCTAAGCGGAACTATGCAGATTTATAAAAATCTTGTCTGCAACCCACCACACACAATTTCCCAATTCGGCTTGCAACCGTGGGATCTTAATGCTAAAAACATTCTCTGAAATTTCGGTCGTTCGGATTCGACGTTAAACTGTAAGTCCCCCGTGTTTCTACCTTAGCGCTGAGGAGAAACACGTGGCAGAGAAGAGGCCGATGCCCAGCAGTGGGACGGAAAGGCTGTTGATGATGATGATCGTTGTAACAGTAAAAATTAAAAACAAGCTCCATGTAGATAATAACTTTGTGCTAAATAAAACAGAAACAAAGGAAGTAATTCTGTCGGCCCCTAGTTTTGGTTACTTTTGTTTAATTAATGATGTCAAATTCTGTTTTCTGCAAGAAATAGGTGGTTTGTTAAAACTTAAAGTATTAAATCGAAAATTTAAGCATACCTGGCGGATACTTTTAAAAATATTTATATTTAGTAAAATATGATTTAATAAATATAAATGAATACACACACTTAGTATTGCTATGTGCCAATCTACCCGACAATAAAGGTTTGGTATCGGCCACTACCCCACTCCCTGAAAAAAATTAAAACATTGACATTTTTTTCAACCATAAAACGATATGAAAAAATTTAGAGATCCACTTCAAAAGGTTGAAATTTTCATATTAATATCTAAATTAAATCAGTTATGTTAGTACATTCTGTTACCTGCTTTCTTTTTCTTCTTCTTGTTCTTCTTCTTCTTCTTCTGGCACTGTAACCCCGAAGGGATACGGCATCATCTTATAGATGCGATCCATTTCTTGAGCTGGATCAGTTTGCATCACGTCCTTTTGGCTACAATTTGACATTATTTTTCGCATACCCCAGTACTTTCTACCAGGTTTTTCTATTTTGCATAATTTTCTCCAATTATTACGATCAATTTCCCTTAAATCCATCAACACACTCTCCCGCCACCTTAGTCTTCCTCTTGCTCAGTTTTTACTGGAACCGATTCCGTAGTCACTTTAACCATTCCCTCCTCATCACACCTTATAACATGTTCATACCACCCTATTCGTTGAACCTCTATGAATCTAACTGAGTCTTCACCGCCACTTTTGCCTATATTTCGTGACTCATTCTGTTTTGTAGTTCGTTTTCTTTTGTTGTAATGGGTCCAAGTATTGTTCTTAGAATCTTTGTTTCTTGTCTTCTTAGCTCTTCTTCTTTTCTTGATGTTTCTATTATATTTTCCATTGAAATATTAAAAAGAAATACTGAAATAGCGTTTCCTTGCTTCAGCCCTTTATTTTTTCTGAAGACATCAGTTTGCATTTCTGATTGTACTGGGATCACGGGTTCCGATCCTGTTAATGTTATGTCGATTAGTCCAGTTTCCATGATATTCCGAAATTTTGTAGATCTTCCACCATTTTTTGCCTATTTATCGAAGCAAAGGCACATCTAAAATCGGCGAAGGGTAGATCACAATGTTATTCTCATGCACATTCTCCATAATTTGCTTCATTACATAAATAGCATCTATGGTGGATCCACCCGATCTAAAACATTGTTGATAATCACCAATAACAGTTTCTGCATATTTCTGTATTCTATTCTTTAGTGCAGTTGCTGAAACCTTCTATGTAGTGTTCAGGAGGGAAATTCTTGTATAATTAACGCAGTGTTCTTGATCGCCTTTCATTTACAGATATAAAATGCTACTTAATTTCGAAAGTTGCTGATAAATGCAGAAGTAAAATTTTCCAAAGACATGCTTTGTAAATTTCCATGTTATATTTTCTACCATAACTTCTTTTATTTTCGTTAATTTGAATGTATGACAGAAATAGTATACACAATAGAATACAAAATACGTTTCATATTGATATTATTGCATTCACAAAACTAATTATTGGAATTACATTTGTCTATTAAACTTCTAATTTATTTATTGGAATCTGTGGGTTTCCTCTTACGACGCTCTATATTGTCATGTTTTATTTCTTGTAACCTCTCTAAGCAAAACTTCTTCCGGCGCCCATGCTATTGCTAATTGAAGTATAGCAGCTTTCACTTTTAAATGTCAATTATATCCTCTTTGGTCTCTATAGCCTGTTATTAATGTCGGTTTCCTTTTATTTCGATATATACAGCGTGTTCAGCGAGGAATGAGACAGCGCGATATCCCGAGAAAGAATGCAGATTTTAAAATTCTGAAAACTTTGTTATAAATGTAAGGTAGGGGCACACATTTTGTGATAAAAAGTTTTGAAATTAAATGCGTCACCGCCAGGTGGCGCTACGTAACTTAATTTTTTTAAATGGAAAACTCTACTTTTTCTTCCATTTTTGGAATTTGCAATATATTTGTAATAACTTTCCTTATAACTGCTACCAACCTATCTGGTTTACTTTTCGAGAAAATAATAATTATTATAAATTTAACACAAACATGTAAAAGATTGTACTATTCTGTAGAGATAATAAGCAAAGATTAATTTATTAAACATTTTAATACAACTTAAAAGACACGGGAACGTACCTCAAAGCATAGACGAAATACTCCTGGACATTCGTTATGTCGACGCATTTTCGTAAAGAAAACAGAAATTAAAAATACTATTTCTATAAGACCAAAGTATTTAATTGACTTAGCATTGTTTTTTTTTCTGCAGTAACAAGCACTACCCATTGTTTTTGCGATCATGGCTACCTGATAATTGCATGTCGTAACGGCAGCCCAAAACTTGGGACAAGCATTTTAAGGCAAACGGTTGCCTCTACGCGTATAAACTAAGAGTACCTTATTTTTGTATTTTTTAATTCTCTTTCAGAAGAATAACATAAAATGTTAAAACTTTCTACTAATAACAAAGTTAGAGCTAAAATAAAATTTCAGTGGTAGGTTAAGTGGCTCTTACAGTCAAGTCTGGTTAATGAAAATAATTCTGCCACTGTATTGTATAATATAAAGTAGGTGTAACAAATATCTTTAGATTTGTGGAAATTACAATAAAAAGAAAAAATAAAAAATTGAACTTTAAGGCCCTATAACTTCTTAAGGAAGGATTTCTGCCTAAGGTAGGTATATTAGGTTTAATCGGTTTATTTTTACCTAAAGAATCTATGATTAAACGCTGGCCCATTCTTTCTGAGACACCCTGTATATACATATATATATATATATATTTAAAATCGCTTCTAAAATTAATTACTTCATGAAAATTGTCCATATTTACCAACTACTTAATTATTAGTGGAAGATATCCACCATACCTAAAATTTAATTTAACTGGAAATTTGGCAACCTGAATTGTTGTACGGAAACGGAAGACATAACCCATGTTGCCGTTTCTTGATTTCTGTTTTCAACCATATATCGGCCCCTTTCCCAATCTTATTATCCAATTAAATATTTGCGTTGGTTTTTATTTCAGTTCAAAAACTTCGGTTCATATTCTTTTTATTCGCAATTAATCTAAAGTAGAATTTGTTTAACTTACTGTCGTGAAAGGCGTATTTCCTATGCTCTTCAAACTAAATTTGGTATGATTTTCATTAAATTAACAATAAATATGTATGTTCTGTACTTGCTGTGTCGTTGCGTTGGCGTCTAGTTGTCAGTAGTAAAGAAACCACTTTAGTAGCACAAAGTGACAATTTGTAACGATCGCACGGTAGAACATGTTACAAGCACTTTCTTATTAATCGTGTGACAAGTACATGTTATAAATCTCATAAGAAATGCATAGACGACAATGAGAGTGTGAGAACGAAGTGCTTAGATATTTTTTTCTGATTTAGTAAATATTTACAAGTAATTTTCTCAGATTAACATTTTAATTGTAGGGCATTAAATTAATACTTGTGTGTATAAATCTTCAAATTCCTAGCGATAATTGAACATTTACAAACACTTTCTTAAATTTTAATAAAACCTCAACAAAATTACAGCCATTAAAACGATGTTTACCATCACTTCCTAATTTTTCTTAGTAAAATCCTGAGAACGTTGCAGCTACTTTCTGTTTACTTTATACAAATTAGCAGATCACTTAAACTGTTCGAAATAACATATTACCTCCCATTTCTAGCATTAACTTTCGAGTGTACCTACTTAATCATGTTCTGCTTAATTTGCAACATTGAACCAAAAACTTAAAAACATTCCGAAAACTAATATTAAATAACAGCAATAAATTAGGACGCGTGGACTGGAGACATCGGACATTAAACTTCTTTAATTTAAATGTATATTAATTTTAATATTACTTATGCATTAAGGTCGTCAGTAGTAAAATCCAATATTTTGAAAGGATGTTTGGTTTTCGACAGCGTAATATCTTTTATAACTTCCTAAGTGTGCTTTAGAAGATATGGCAATAAATTTTAGAAAAAACCCGCCGGTATTTTACACCTGTGGAAGTAAAACTGTGTTACATTCGCGACGAATTTTAAGAGTTTTTAAAATTTAGAATGCTTAACAGCGTTCGCCTAATTTTTCGAATTTTATCTCATTAATAGCATCATTGGTCTGCAGTTAGAAAGTATTGCTTAATAAAAACATAAGCGGCTTCCGTGAACAATTTTAAAATTCTCTTAAAGCGCTTCCGGTTCAAAGTTTTGTATAAAAAGCTTGACTGCTCCATAAACATTCAAATTTTACCTAAACCTCTACCCTCTGCTAAGATCAGTAAATATAGCTAATTACCATGCTTTAACACTCATGCAGGATGAAAATCAATATTCTAACTAACAGCATTCAGTATGATGGAAACTGCAATCCAGCAGGAGTTCAAAGGTTAAATTAATCCCATAATTATGCAAGGTAAATGTCAGACCGGCATTGTAGTTAAAGTGCATCTAATTCTAACAAATCTGTATATATAAACCAGTATCTCTGAAATATTTACTGTTTGAGTTCTTAATGCACTAAAGTTATTAAATTTCACAAGTATGTTTTGTTCTTTGTATGCTAAGTGTATACGAAACAGTAAGCTGATGTAGTTGCAATCATAACTACACAACTAAACATAACACACAATAACTACATATACAGGGCGGGCCAGCTAAGTTGTCTCTGCTTAAAATTACGTTTTCTTTAATTTTATTAAATTTTTGAATGTTACCTACTTATGACAATACTAAGTTGAGCTGATAATTTACTTAAATTTTAAGTAAAATGTTTTCAAATAACGAGAATCTGATTTATTGCATAGTTTTGGTGAATACAATTTATACAGTGGGTTTACGATGGAAGGAATAAATTCAATAAAATAAAAGAAATGGTTTTTGTTGAAAAACGCTCGGACATGTCAATTTTGATTTTTGTATTGTCACTTTTTGACCAATATGTCAACTCAATGTAATTTCCCGAAAGTGACACCAACTTCCAACAGAAACCAAATAGACCACGTAATAATAGATGCAAGGCACAGAGCAAACATCCAGGTT
Source organism: Limonius californicus (assembly GCA_014611495.1). Classification (NCBI taxonomy): domain Eukaryota; kingdom Metazoa; phylum Arthropoda; class Insecta; order Coleoptera; family Elateridae; genus Limonius; species Limonius californicus. Next base: position 8,708 of record JABXWE010008398.1, on the reverse strand, counting down.
GTCAGAAGTTGTAGGGGAGCTGACTGCGACTCCGACCACCTCTTACTACGAGGTCGCCTAAGACCAAGAATAGCAAATATGTATGTATATTAAAAAGGATAAAGGAATAAGAAGAAAAAAGTATAACACCCAAGCCTTACATGAAGAAGAAATAAAAATAAAATAAAAAACAATACTATCAAATAAATTGGCGTCAGGACAAGAAGAAGAAACGGAAAACAACAGAGACATAGAAGATGAATGGAGGAAAATAAAAGACGCAAATTCAAGTGTGAATTAGCCCTGAAAGAAAGAAATTAAGCTAGAATAAAAATGCTACAAAGAAGAACTAGAAGGAGCATAGAGGAATTCAAAAACAAAAGAAGAACCGCAAAGAGAATATGCAGAAGGAAGAATAGAGAGTGGGAACTAGAAAATCTAAATCTTCTAGAGCAACAGTACAATAGACAGGTGAATAGGTGAAATAAAAGCAGGATATCAACCCAGAACAACCTACTGCGAGGATAAACAAAACCAGCTAATAGACGATAGAGAGAAAATACTAGAAAGATGGACAGAGTTCTTCAGGGAACTACTAAACCCAGAAAAGAATAATGAAGAAGACAGAAATTAAGAACACTTGCACTTCCAACAACCACAGCTACATATAGCCCCATCAACCAAAGAAGAAATAAGGGAAGCGATTATAAAACAAAAACAATAAAGCACCGGGAGAAGATGATATTACCGGTGAATTACTCAAATACGGTATAGAAGAATTAACAACACCCCTATATGAACTGATAACAGAAATATGGAAACAGGAAAAAATGCCTACAAGTTGGTCGACAACAATTGTATGCCCCATATGGAAGAAGAAAGGAGACAAACTCCAGTGTGGACACTACAGAGGGATATCGCTGCTAAATATAGCATACAGGCTCATGTCCTCGTTAATCGCCAAGCAACTAGAACCGTACATCGAAGAAACACTAGGAGAACACCAGTGTGGCTTCCGCCAAAACAGATCCACAACAGACCAAATATTTAGCCTCTGAGAAATACTATCAAAATGCTATGAATACGACATAGATATACATCAGCTATACATAGACTATAAACAAGCATATGATAGCATTAACAGAGAAAAACTACTTAAGCTCATGGTAGACTTTAACATACCAGAAAAATTGGTTAATCTAGTAAATATGACAAGGAACAAAACAGAAAATAAAGTAACGATGCAAGGAGACACAGCACAAAACTTTACAGTCGCGATAGGTTTAAGGCAAGGCGATCCACTATCCACAATGTTATTTAACATAACTCTGGAAAAATCCCTGAAAAGTATCATAGGAAACGGACAAGGTACAATCTACAATAAATCGAAGCAAATCCTGGCATACTCAGATGATATTGTCCTAGTTGGTAGGACAAAAGAAATAATCCAATTTACGGTTGAAGAACTTGAGATGACGTGCAAACCACTAGGCCTAACAATAAATTACGCAAATACCAAATATATGGTAAACACAAGACACCTAAGGAGACAACAAAAAGATCACCTGCAAACCCAAGATCACATATTCGAAAGAACAAATAGCTTCAAATACCTTGGAAGCACAATAACAGAACAAAACGAAATAAGCGAAGAAATAAGATCTAGACTAGTGGCGGGTAATAGAAGTTATTTTGCACTACAAGGCGTACTAAGATCAAGAAACATTCCACGAAACCTAAAGAAGAAAATATACAAAACTATAATACGACCTGTAGTGACCTACGCTAGTGAACGTTCTAGGAAATTGGAGAATTAGAACAAACACCGAGCTTAGGTAACTGTACCAAGAACCAGCTCTGATTGCGTTTATTAAAATGCAACGCCTAAGATGGCAAGCGATGGAAGGAAGACCAGAGGGCAGAAGAAAAAAAGGAAGAACCAGAAAACGATGGCTCGATGACGTGGAAGAAGACCTAACAACACTAGGAGTAAGAAGATGGAAGAAGGAAGCAGAGAATAGATCAAGATGGAAAGAAACAGTAGCGGAAGCCAAGGTCCTGAATGGACCGTAGCGCTCACAGAGAGAGAGAGAGAGAGAGACCAACTTCCGTATTGCAAATGCAATACCCTGTATTTTTTAACGGATTTGAATAGATAGCACCACTCTATATGACTTTTGATATTTAAAAATAAATGTGTCCTAAATTCAATTTTTGGCCTGATTCCAAATTTGTTATCCGTTTTCCCCATCACGTACAGTTTTATACTAAATCGAAACCAGATTTACCATTACATGGTGAATTTTGTCAATTTAAATTGGCAACATTATGAATTTGTGAATTGGAAGAAAAAAGTTGATGTGGTTACAAAGTATACCGTACATGTGTTGAGAGATTAAGACTGCAAGAATGGTAAGAAAAAAAATCAATGCCTTCTACCATTCCCACGGTGTGGAGAGAAGTTATAAATCATGTCGATGATTGTTATTTCTATATAATTCATATAGAAAGCTACAATGTCAAAAGCAAAAAGTATATTGTGTATCCAAATATTCCATCTGCGATTCAATCTGTTCCACACGCTGATACCCTTCCACTCCCTGTTCCATCTCATATATTACAAGACGTTGCAGCAGATTCAGATATTGTAAGTGACAACGACTATGCAGCAGAGCTGGATGTTTACCAACCAGAAGATGACAGTGATTCTACACCTGAATTATTCCGTCAAAATGAACTCAATGACTAGACACCTGCCACAAGTAGCAGCTGAGTTGTTTGGTTATAGGCTTAAGGTCAAAACCTTTTATCACCAGGAACAACATGTTTGTGGTATAGACACATTCCGTACTTTAAGGAAGAAGGTTCTATTGTCATGTTTTTGGTAAAATGTACTTTTTATTGTTTGTATTATGATGCTACCATGGTTACTTGTTGAAAAAAAACAACGGGCACTTCCTTGAAAATCTCAATGCGAACAGACTTTCGTCTGGCGAGATCAGGAGAATTAAGGCAGCGTTCGCCCCGGTCAGTACTTGGATGATTGGCCCGCAGGTTGTGTTAATGCGGAGCTTCTTCACTATAGGGGAGTAGATCAACAACCCCCCTCGATTGGGGAGGCCCTTGTCTAACAGTGGGATGTTGCGGACAGAGAGAGAGAATAAAACTATGTTATTAAGTGTTACGATTCAAATCAGCATTATTTGTTACTGATCTGTGTGAAAAATTGATAAAATTCGGTAAATTAACCGAAAATCAAGAATTTGGGGCGGAGTATCAAAGTCAATGTTTTGTTTGTATCTGCGTTTGACGTTTAAAATGTCAAGAAACTTGAAAGTTAGGAATGATCTACAAGTTGGACAAAGTTTAATACCTGTTAATTATTTGGGACATATTCGCATCATATTCTGGAACTGCAACTGGAATAGCAATCGAATTTATTTAAAATAAATTAGAACAAATACGTAACATCGAATCAACAACAATTTGAAAAGTGCAACAAGTTTGGGGTTAACAATTTAAAAAGAATATGAATATATGAAGTAATAAGTAGTAAATAATATACTCAGTCCAAAGCTTTTCTGCGAGGAACTTAGAAAAAAGGCAACAAATGATGGACTTTCGTTTTGAAGTTCAAGATCAACAGGTGAATTTTACCAAGTTTTAGTATAGATACTAACAATGTTATCCCTTTGTAGTTTCCGAGATATTTTTTGTTATCTTTCTTGAAAATAGGGATGGTGATGCTTTTCTTCCAGTTCTGTGGTATAGTGCCGCAGTCTATGATTTTTTGAAAGAGGATAGCTATTTCGTTGATTAAATGGTTTCCTCCGCATTTCACCAGTTCATTGGATATTTTGTTATCGCTTGGTGTTCTTCTGTTCTTTAGCTTTTTGATGTTGTTTTTTATATGTTCCTCATCTATTTTTACTGCTCTTTGTTCTTCTTCAGTTCGTTTGTTAGCGTTGTTAATTATTTCATTATTGTTGTACAACTTATTAAAATACTCCACCCCTTGTTCTTTGGTTATTGTATTTAGTTCTTTATGTTCATTAACGTGCTTTTTCCGTGCCCGTAGCAATTCCCATATCTTTTTGACGACGAAAGAATCGCGAAAGTAGTGATGAACCAGAAGTCGCGTGGATCAACACTGCCAGGCAGAACGTCAAAGAGGTAGATGAACAGTTGGGCGTCCACATCACAAGAACAAAACAAGATTAAAGGCCGGAAAAACAGGTTCCAGACTTAAAACAAGAAGAAGAAGAGAAGTTCTATAGTATTTCGTTAGTGATGTGTATGGTTTGATGAACTATTTTAGTGTAGCATACAATCCAAACGAATAGAAGCTATTTATAGATTCTTCAAAACATAGCTTTAAAAGAGTCCTTCTGTACAATGGAAACAAGAACAGATCCATCCCAGTGGCTCATTGAGGACATCTCAAAAACTTGCGATGACAAAAATCCTTCTAAAGAACGTGAACTACAAAAGGCAGTTGGTTTGTGGTTATTTGAAAGTTATCACAATGTTACTTAGCTATACTAAAATGCCTTACTGTATTTGTGACTGAGACAGTCATGCTAAAGCTAAGCATTGGGAAGTAACAGACCGTTCAAAGAGAGGACAGTTACAATCAGGTACAAAAAATATTATAAATCAACCTCTTGTAGAAAGGGAAAAACTTCTCCTTCCATTATATATTAAATTGGGCTTAATGAAGCAATTCACTAAGACTCTTCCAAAAGATGGTGCTTATTTGTAGAACAAAGATTTCTAAGGTGTCTCATGAAAAGCTTTTTGCTGGTCCTGGAATCCGTAAAGTTATGAAAGATGAAGCGTATGTAAATAATACTTCTATTGAGATAGAGGCTTGAATGTCATTCAAAACAGTTGAGAGACAATAAACACCAAAACTTTAAAACTATGGTGAAAACTTAATTTTCTCCACTCGCACATTGACTTTTTTCCTGAAAATATGGCAATGGCAGCGAAGGTGAAAGGTTTCACCGGGATATCGATAACGTATTTGGAACAAATTAGATTGGAAAAGAAGCTGTGCATGCATGACCACAAAAAAATTGCGGGTCCATTTCTTGAAAAAGTCTTCAAAATGCGTCCAGGATATTTTTAACCCGCACACGCCAAGCAGTGAAAACTCTCGGGATAACCGAAACCCGGCCTAAGATGGGCTATTTACGAATTAAAGAAATTGAATGAATCTACCAAAGGTTCAAAATGGAACGCGGGAAAACCAGACGAGCGGTGCAAATATGCAAAGTGTTCTTTTTGAAATAAAAAAGTTAAATATTGCTACTCACAAAAATTGAACAATTGAAGATGAACTAAACATTTTCGTCATGGAGATATATTTATTGCTCAGCATATTTAAAAATAGGTCCACATTGTTGAGCCTAAATTTTAGACTCTAAAATCAATAATTAGAGCATTTTTTATAGATCGGGAGGTATAGCCACATTTATTTCGGATGAGCAGTCTGCGTAGTAAGAAGGAAAATTCATAATAGAAACAACACCTGAAGCCATGGAATAGATAATACACTTAGACGTTGGCGTATAATATAATGCTTTAATTTACCATCTTACTGTATATTTTGTTATGATCCCGCAAAAGACTAGTGAGGACAGTTTGGAACCACATATTTCAATGTCTAAAGTAAAAGCTGGACCCATCTTTTTCAATTTGGTTAAGTCGCACCTCAAATAAGCTATTCTTTCATGCAAATAACCTCGAGACACCATCTCAAACTGACTCGATTTAATTCCACGCACGCCTCCAGAAAAAATTCCAAAAACAAAACATCGCATCACCGACCGACATTTTCGAAGCAATTATGAACGCCCAAACAGAGTGAAAGTATACTCGGGCGGACATTAAACCTAAAACGAGGTGCCATCCCATTTCGGACGCCACTGACCATGAACTATTGTTACAAAACTTTTAACGGTGAATCTCTGACTGCTTTTGATATATTACGATTGTTTCTCTCTTTGGACTGGCATCAGCCTTGTTCTATCTAGAAAAAAGTGGAGGAAAACCATTTAAATACTTCCCGTTAGTAAGTCCGACATGGCAGTGTTGCATTAATATGCTGATTTAATTGCGGCCATGGCCGTTAAAAGTATCTCACGCAACTTCCCTTTGCGTTTCGAAAGAAATTTTCTGTTCTTCGTATGAAGCGAGACGGAAGTGCCTGTAGAAGGATTACGCAGAGTTTTTTTAATTAAAACGTATCAGATAGAGATAATTTTAATGAATACCGGAAACAGAGAAATAAAATTCATCTAATTGCGAAGGAAACGACTAGCTATTAAACAGAAATTACCATAGAGGGCGTTTTACATAATACCATCTGAAACTTATGCAATTGTTAAATATTGCTTTAGTGTAAGCATGGTTGTATAATCAGTGATTTTCACAGATTAGCATTGATAATATTCAATACGATTAAGACAAAGCTCTTATTTACTAATATATAATCTGCATGGTATGCGTTATCAGGAATAATTGTAGGCACTATATTTAAACAATTAATCATTAAATATTTGACCAATATAAAGAAAAACTGTATAGTACATTTTAGTTATCCCATACCAATTCAGACTAAAGAGTCCATAGTTAACTCCATAACAAACAAGTCGTTTCTACAAATACAGGGTGTATCAGAAATAGGTACAAATATTTAAACCCGTAATAAATTAGCTCAAGTAGAATTCAATGGTACTATTCATTTTTCAAAAATTATTAAGTATATTGTTTTTTGAATTAAAAAATAAAATAAAATTTTGTTTGAGAACTGCTGATGATACATAGAAAATGCATTTAAGCTGTAGAAGGTTATTACCTAATTTTAAAGTAAATCCAAAGTGGCAAACACGTAAAATCTGCCTTGTGATAACAACAACAGACTAAATAGAAATTTGTTAATTGTTTGCTGCCTTACTTCGTTGAAATTCATACTTTATATATTAATAATAATATTATTATTATTAATATATAAATAGAAATTACTAACCTACCTAATAGTATTGGTTTGTGGCAGGTGATAAGAAAATTTTTTGCTCTTCTATCTTACTTTCCTTTGCATAACATGTCGTTGAACTCAAATTTTTGTTATTATCCTGCAGTACTCAAACAATTTTGCCTCAAATTTTCAATTATTATTTTCTCATATCATAAGAGTCCCATTGCCACTTCTATCCACATAATTTTGAAATTTTGGAATTCTGTGAATTGCAATTTGTGAAATTTGTGACTTTGTATTAATTATTTAGTAAATTGTTGGGTATAAAGGGCGCAAGAAGTAGCTAATAGGACCGATCCTCCTTTACAACGTTGTGTTATGTATTTGCATTATTTTTTTATAAATTCCATAAATTGTTATATGTGTGAAACACTACTACCAACTATTTCTCATCAATTACTTCAAATAAGTACATTACATACAATATATTGTTTCTTTTTGTAACCTCGTAACAACGCACGTCGTCGCGCGCAGGGAAGTATGTAGAAAATCAGAAAAAGAAACAACTGGAGCCAAATAAAAATTCTCTCTATTTTGTGAGGTTATTTATGTATTTCCAGCAATTTTTGAATTGCTTACCATATTTCTTTGGTATTTCGTACCAGCACACTAATTTAGTAAATATAACAGTGTAACTTAAAAATAAAATAAAAATTTAAACCACCTATCAAAGGTTTGGTAGTAATTTGTTATGTTAAAATCGTTGCATGGTATTTAAGTTAATTATAAATATATCTATTGTTGCAAGTAAAAATTAAAATAAGCTTATATAAATACTTTAAAATGTTTTCAATTAACGACGCAGCAATCGATGCGAAAATACGACTGCAAGTCAGAATTTACATATTAGGTGGTATCCAAATAGAAGAGCACCGTCTAAAACATATTTAGCCGTCTTGAACCATTTTTAAGAAACGAAGGTTATTTGTGTATTCCAGAAAATATAGGTCCAGATTAACAATTACATACGTGGTAAACAAACTAGCATATATATATATATTGCCATGTATTTTGTTTTTAATTAATAATTATAAGAAAAGTAATTTTGAGTTGGGGGCCAATTTTGAGTTTACTCAAAATAAATAAACAATAATTAATTCTTTTGCATCTAAATAGACTCTTTAAAACTCAAGGTAAGGAGATACGTGGCTTCCCTGTTTTAGATAGCTATATATGCGGCAATTGTAACACATAATATAACAGTACATAAATAAATTTTGAACTTAGCTTGAAAATCCAGTCCCTTTTGCTCTACGGTAGTCACCAATTTCTCGGATAACCGCTGCATCTGCACATTCTTACGTTGAAGAGCTCCATTGTATGTACCGGAGTCGGTTGAAATTAGCAATGTCTGCTTCCAGTTCAGAAATTTAAAGTTTAGTGGAATAATTCTCAGAAGCACAGTATTAATTACACTTAAATGTTCCAGTTTGATTAAGGTAAGTTCTTTTTGAAACTTCGGTTTTATTATTCTTTAATGGATGAATAAAGAAATCTTATTTTATTCTTACTTCTTTTCAGTTAAAATTTTCCAAAGAAAACACACTTGGATTAATTTAAATAAGGTAACTTATTTATTATTATTAAAAACACAATTTATTATTAACACACAATTTCTGTTGGAGTTCTACAAATTACTCTTTGACATTTTGTAAACAAAAACACTTAACCTCACTTTTGAATTTAA
>JABXWE010008397.1:0-41374 GCA_014611495.1 Limonius californicus | reverse complement strand
TTTTCATATGTGTTGGTAAAGTGTGGTCGGGTGATTCCTTAAAAAATTAACAGAAATATACAGAGTCTTTAAAAAGGGAATGGTTGTGCTCATTTTTGTAATTATTACTATTGGTAGAATAGTATATAAATGTGATATTGATAGCTACAGACGTGCTTGAAATATAACTAAAATATCTATGGATTTGTTGAATTTAGCGCCAAGTAATTATGTTTTCCTGATTTATTCCGCATGTTTCGTATAAGATCGATGCGTTTTCTTTTCGACCGCACTTGGTAACAACAGAATTTTCATATGTATTGGTAAAGTGTTATTAGTATGGGCTTGTGATTCCTTAAAACAGCACTAGAAAATATACAGAGTCTTTAAAAAAGGAATAGTTCTGCTCATTTCTGTAATTATTCCTATTGGTAGAATTGTATATTAATATGTACAGACGTGCTTGTAATATAACTAAAATATCTACGGATTTGTTGAATTTAGCGCCAAGTAATTATGTTTCCCTTATTTATCCCGTATGTTTCGTGTTTTCTTTTCGACCGCACTCGGTAGCAACAAATTTTTCATATGTATTGGTAAAGTGTGGTCTTGTTGTTCCTTAAAAAATTAACAGAAATATACAGAGTCTTTAAAAAGGGAATGGTTTCGTTCGTTTTTGTAATTATTTCTATTGAAAGGATTGTATATTAATGTGATATTCATATGTACAGACGTGCTTGTAATATAACTAAAATATCTATAAATTTGTTGATTTTAGCGCCAAGTAATTATGTTTCCCTTATTTATCCCGTATGTTTCGTATACGATCGATTCGCTTTCTTTCCGACCGCACTTGGTAACAACAGAACTTTCATATGTATTGGTAAAGCGTAATTAGTATGGCCTTGTGATCCCTTAAATTCTTAAAACATTAACAGAAATATACAGAGTCTGTAAAAAGGGAATAGTTTCGCTCATTTTTGTAATTATTTCTATTGGTAGAATTGTACATTAATGTGATATTGATATGTACAGATGTGCTTGAAATACAACTAAAATATCTACGGATTTGATGAATTTAGCGCCAAGTAATTATGTTTTCTTTATTTATCCCGTATGTTTCGAATAAGATCGCTTCGTTTTCTTTTCGACCGCACTTGGTAACAACAAAACTTTCATATGTATTGGTAAAGCGTAATTAGTATGGCCTTGTGATCCCTTAAATTCTTAAAACATTAACAGAAATATACAGAGTCTGTAAAAAGGGAATAGTTTCGCTCATTTTTGTAATTATTTCTATTGGTAGAATTGTACATTAATGTGATATTGATATGTACAGATGTGCTTGAAATACAACTAAAATATCTACGGATTTGATGAATTTAGCGCCAAGTAATTATGTTTTCTTTATTTATCCCGTATGTTTCGAATAAGATCGCTTCGTTTTCTTTTCGACCGCACTTGGTAACAACAAAACTTTCATATGTATTGGTAAAGCGTAATTAGTATGGCCTTGTGATCCCTTAAATTCTTAAAACATTAACAGAAATATACAGAGTCTGTAAAAAGGGAATAGTTTCGCTCATTTTTGTAATTATTTCTATTGGTAGAATTGTACATTAATGTGATATTGATATGTACAGATGTGCTTGAAATACAACTAAAATATCTACGGATTTGATGAATTTAGCGCCAAGTAATTATGTTTTCTTTATTTATCCCGTATGTTTCGAATAAGATCGCTTCGTTTTCTTTTCGACCGCACTTGGTAACAACAAAACTTTCATATGTATTGGTAAAGCGTAATTAGTATGGCCTTGTGATCCCTTAAATTCTTAAAACATTAACAGAAATATACAGAGTCTGTAAAAAGGGAATAGTTTCGCTCATTTTTGTAATTATTTCTATTGGTAGAATTGTACATTAATGTGATATTGATATGTACAGACGTGCTTGAAATATAACTAAAATATCTACGGATTTGGTGAATTTAGCGCCAAGTAATTATGTTTTCTTTATTTATCCCGTATGTTTCGTATAAGATCGCTTCGTTTTCTTTTCGACCGCACTTGGTAACAACAGATAACAAACAGAATTTTCATATGTGTCGGTAAAGTGTAATTAGTATGGCCTTGTGATTCCTTAAAACGTTGTTAGAAATATACATAGTCTTTGCAAAACAAAGTGTTTTGTTAATTTTTGTGAAAATTAGTATTGGTACGCTAGTATATTAATGTGATATTGCTATGTACAGAGGTGCTTGAAATACAATGGTAACAATTTAATTATGGATATTAAAATACCGGATGTGTATCACACTTTGACATTCTTTTTCATTAAACCAGACACAAAGATTTCGGAAGGGTTTTAAGTTATACAGGGCCCGTATGCTCGGGTTTCTCCTTTCATGAACGAACAATTTGGTTAGTCAAAAGGCCATTAAGGAAGTGCCCACTTGAAGCAGCTAGGGATCATCATAGACATATTCCAAATACTAAATTCCAGCAGATTAGATTTAATTTTTACGTCCAGCCTAGATTTATCAAGATTTTGTGTCCGCTTTATGTGTTTGTTTGGGTCGAAGACCTGTTAGTTACTACATAATAATAAATAAATTCAAAACTGGCATTTGCATTAGTTTTAATAGTTGAATAAATTATAATTTCAATTTTTTCATGGTCGTTATGCAAATGAGCCTTAATTAAAATATCTGACAGCGACATTAACAATTTTTGTGTCGCAGCGAAAACAAATTCGTATGCATTAAAAAATTGCGATAGAAATGGGGGGTTTTTCCTATAAAACCCAACAATAAAGGCGTAGTATTTCACCACGAAATTAAGACTACAATATATAAACGACAGTGATTTTTAATAGAGCCGGTATAAAATAGTACACATCAATAAAGTCTTTATTTTATGACGTTAAGGCATGTTTGGAATCAAGCTGAGAGAATGTTGTGTTATTTTATTAGATATTAAAATATCGAACGGGCCGGCTATAAAAAATGACAAGCGGACATTTATGACACAGTTTTTTTTTCTGTATAAATGTTTAAATATAGAAACCATTATCTTTTTCAATAATATTTGCCGTTTTGAACGGCTCATATCCTGAATGAATAAATTTTAAGGCGACAAGTTGGAAAATTACATAAATTGTCGACGGGGGTACAAATAGAAACAATAAATCAGAAATACCAGGTGTTGTATTTCAACATGTGGAAGAATTCCGAAACTCAAATCTTCTTACGAGACGTAGCGATCTTCTCTCCTAATCCTGTGTAGCGCTTTTAAAAGTAGCGCAAACAGAGAGGACCTACAGCTTAACGTGGGTTCCGAAGCACGGGAAGTGTAAACACTTCTACTCCAGAGAAAATCTAGGCCGAATACCTCCATGGTTTGCCATTGCCAGGGAGAACGGCTGTAAAAATCCGATGTTCCGGTATTTCAGAAGATAAGTAGGAAAATTATAAACTAATCAGTTTAAAATATCGATTCCCTAAAAATTTATACTCAACAGATTTTGTATGTGCGGAAGCTGATATTGTAATAGATTGAGAAATGCAAGGGGTTACTCAGCTAGATACTTGTAAATCTGGAGGAATCGATCTGAAATGACGATGGAAATCTTCTAAAACAAAGTTCGTAGATGATTATGGTTGTAATAAGTTTAAAAATTCGGGAATTCCCCTGGGAAATATTTGTAAACTTGTAAACTTATATCCTAAACCGGTAACGGGAAGTTTCTAAAGCTACCACGAAAAGTGATTTTGTTTAAATTGAAAGTGTTATACATTTGTAGAATTAGGGGATTTTCCGGGGAAATATTAATACATTTGATAGAGCCAATGGGAAACTGTATATTATTACAACTTAAATGTCGAAGGAAATCAAGACTAAACGGATTTTGTTAGGGTGGGACTATATATACCAGTGGTTTGGGCTTTAGGGAAATATTAGTAAAAATCAGTGATATAGCTTGGGAAATTATTAGTGATCATAGACAAGGAACCAATTAGTTTAAAAGTTAATTGTTGATGTATTGAGAAATTTTAGTTTCCCGGATAATTATTAATTTGAAAAGACTCCATTTGGAAAACTCTGTCAGGGATTAAAGTAAAAAAGAAGTCTTGCCGCAACGCAATTGGCTGAGCGCTTTAAAAGCAAACGAAACACAACACGTACATGTTGGTGTCGTGTGCAACGGAGGAGTGTTGGCCGTGCTTCTACCTCCTCCCGCCCTCTATCCATTTTCGGCCGGAGTATATAAAGAGCACAGATTTCAGTGAGAATCGATTTGGTTTCATTTTTTGTTGTTGTAAACTGTTTACGAGTAATGAACTATCATTTTTCTTTGTTGTCTGGTGATTTTAAACTGGAACTGTGTTCCGTTTCCAAACTTTTTTCCGGAAAGTTCCGGCTTACTTTCAGTAAAACTAAAATTTCAATTGAAATGAAGGAAAGAGGTTATATTTCAGGCAATCGTAGAATTTGGGGGTGTTCAGGAACAAATTAACGTAAAAATTGCAAGCAAATCAATCTGTGTTAATGTAGAATATTCCATGTAATTATGGAAAACTACATTTTGTTCGGGTAAGAACAGTTGTTCAACGGGTTCATGGGGTTGGAGATTCCAAAAAAGAAATTGTGGAAAACAGATTTTATTCGAAAGCGACTTGATGTTCCAGTAATTAAAGGAACTAGGGGGTTCCCCGAAAGAGATGCGAATTGTTCTGAACAATCAATGTAAAATGTAGAAAGTTTTCCTAAGGTACTATGGAGAAGCAGATTTTATTTAGTTGGGTTTGCTATTTTGTAGATTGCAGAATTCGGGGGTTTCCCTAAGAAGTGTTGGTAAATTAAAAAACAACAATTTGGATAATTGTAAGTAATCAATCTAAGATATCTATGGGGGACTTTTAGGAAGATGTGGAGATCGGTAAAAAATTGAAAGGTCCCAAGCTGTAAAATTGCTACTATTTAGGAATGTACATATATTATAATACTATAAGGCCCCTGGATAAGTAACAGTAATTTGATGATTATTGTTCCACGGGAAATTGGAAATCAACTGCATGGAGCCTCAACGTTTAATTATTGTTTGTGGATTCTTTTGAGAAAATTCAAATTTTGGTTATAAACTCAAAGGTATTCGCTTTCCAGTTATACTGTGAGGCTGCACTCCAATGGGTTTTCAACTGCTTGTCTTATTGTTAGTCATCTTTTACAGAAATTACCGCTATTACAAATTGCTAAACAGAGTTTTTCTGCAGGGAAACACCAATACCACAGGCTGGAAAAATTGCATGGATCTGAAATATCTATAGAGGATACACAAACTGTATTACAGAAAGTTAGTAATATTGACAGATACCCTTGGAAGGTTACAAGGAAATAAATCAAAAGGCAACTGAAACGTTTCTTAAGAAACCATGAACATGGAAAATGTATTTCATGGGTTTGTTATTTTCTAGAATGGGAGAGTTCCGAGTTTACCCGCGGACGTGTAAGACACCATTTGTGAAATTATAAGTAGACAATCTGATATATCAATGGATAACTTTTTAGGAATTTATGGAGAGAGTTGATATGGTGTAAGTTGATACTATATGGAATAACAAGTACTTTACAAGGGAGCCCAAGGTGCAAATATGTAAAAGTGTAATAAGACCAGTTCTAACCTACGCAGTGGAAACGAGAGTAGACAATGCGAAAACAAAAAAAAATTACTACAACGGGGATGGCAACACTTAGGAAAGATCAGAAGAGATCATATGAGAAATCAAACGATCCGTCAAACATGTGATATACACGAAATAAACGAGTGGGTAACGCGAAGAAGAATAGAATGGAAGAAGCACATTACAAGAATGACAGACGAAAGGTTAGTGAAAGCATCACGTGATAACTCACCAAAGGGTAAAAGGAGTCCTGGGCGCCCTATGAAGAGATGGGACGACGATCTGCAATAAACAAGCGAAATCGCTTATAATAAAGAAGACGAAGAAGAAGTTGAAAAACGAGTAAGATTTTAAGGTGTAAGACGTGTAGTACGTTAATGCTCGGTATTGGATGACCACCGGTAATACGTAATCTACTGCTACACTCTCTACAGTCCTTTGGCCCTCGAGATGGCATGGCGACTTTCCCTCTTAAGCCGCTGGCATGCATGCAAAGTAGTATATTGAAACATAGGAGATCTATTGTTTAACGCGGGCTCCGAACCGCGGGAAGTGCCTTACATTTCTTCTCCAGAGAAGGGGTTCTAGGCAGAAGTACCTCGTGGTTTGCCTTGCGAGGGGAAACGGCCGGTGTTCTTGGACCTAGCATCGAACCCAGGTCCTTAAGCATAGCTGTTAACCGCTGCTGTTCGACTACTTCCTCCTACAAAGATGGTTGGAAATTCACTTTTGTTTTATGGGCGAAAAACAGACTGCTTGGAGCAGTAACGCTCTTGGTTCTAAATTCAAACATAAAAAGTACTGTATTGAAACACAGAGGATCTAGTGTTTAAAGCGGGCTCCGAACCGCGGGAAGTGCCTTACACTTCTTCTCCATAGAAGACATAATAGGCAGAAGTACCTTCGTGGTTTGCCTTGCGAGGGAAAACAGCCGGTGTTCTTGGACCTAGCATCGAACCCAGGTCCTTGAGCGTAGCTGTTCGACTACTTCCTCCTACACAGATGGTTGGAAATTCACTTACTTTTGTTTTATGACTGAAAAACGGACTGCTTCGAGCAATAACGCTCTTGGTTCTAAATTCAAACATATCTACTTTCCAGTTCTACTGTAAGGCTGCAGACAGTGGATTTCCAACTACTTCTGTAGTAGCAGACTGCTACTAATTAAGCATCTGCTGCTAATCATCTAGTATAGAAGCCAAAGTTGTTATACATTCTCATATAATAGAAGGAACATTAAACTGATATACACTTCGAAAACCACCATTGGCAAACAATGAATTTGAAAATTCGGGGGTTCCCCTGAAAACTAATAACTTGTAAAAATCGTATAAAAGAGATTATTAGACGCTACACATATTTTTCTAATAAATCGTTGACAAAAAGAAGATTGTATAGATTTGTAAGTCGGGGATTCCCATGTGCCTAATTTTACAGCTGTTTGCCATTCAATGGAAAATGTAGAATTATCTGAATTGTTTATATGTACATTTATTATATTTTGGTATGGTACAGATTGTTTTGCATTAACTTACCGTGTACAGAACTGGCTGTGGAGTGCTGCAAAGAGTAGAGGTACTCCATGTGGGGCGGCAGACGGTAGGCGGGGTGCAGCTCCCGGCCCAGCAGCTGGAGGCCGCCGCCAGGGCTACCGCTCACCCTAAAATTAAAAACAAGAGTTAAATACATTTGCAACAGAACGGAAATAAATTCAATTTATAGGTTAAAACAGACAGCTTTAACAGTATAACCAACAAAATGTTAAAAAAGGTTAGCCATAGAAAACAAAACATGTGTTTGTACTTGAGCTATTCAAATTATAACTTTTAATAACTGCTTCACACTTGTTAAGGTAAAGGTTAATTGGTAGATAATTTTTACATTCAAAAGCACAAAATAACTATCTCAAATGTGTTTGTGGAACCTCTTGTATATTTCAATGAAGTTTTCTTAAAGAAGTGGTTGGTTCAATGTTCACTCGTTGCCTTACATGTTCGACAGCTTTGTCTGCAACTTCCAGATTTAGGTGTTACACTGCCTGTGCTTCTAAATAAATTTACAGTATTTCTACTAGCTTCGAGGAAAAATATTTCTGGCAAAACCCATCAATATGCCGTTTTTGAAATCAATTATAAAAACACTTGAGTTCTACCGTAAAAACCATCTTAGATGATGACATATGACATTCATTTTGTTTTGTTCAGCATTTTTACCGAAAATTTTGTTAAACACACTGTATATTCAAACAACTGCCCCTTCCCCTCTTTCTATGTTGCAATAACAGTCAGTGTTTGCTCTTATAATGTTGGCAACAATTATAAGAAATATGCAGCTCGCAGAAACAATTATCAGAAAATTATGTAGAACATCAACAAAGTAATTATTTCTGTCCAACATGGAAGTTTTAACCTTAAAAAATCAATCAAGCGAGTAATGAAACGGAGGAAGTTACGCACTTGCAAAGCGTGCATAATTACAAAATTGTTCTAATTTTCATGGGCTCAAATAGAACGGAACAATCTGATTGTTCAACCCTCGCCTTATAAAAATCCGTGAAACAATATTCAATTATACAAAATATTAATGGGTTTCCAGGAATATAAACAACACAATACTTAATTACAAGTAATGTTTGCGAACATTTAATTCCGCTTAATTGAACGAAATAATCGTCACCTAATTAAAGGCATTTGTTTTAATAACTTGGTGTAATTGGAACTTCGGCCCTGCCTCAATTAAAAATAACGAACGGAAAGATAAGAAAATAATGGAGTAATAATAATATGAAAACAATCCGTGGATACGGTTGTTAATCAAAGAGTGTAGGGTAATTAATTTTAATTATCAATTTTAACGCGCCAGATCCGTTTTTACTAATTTTTATATAATTCTTGGAAATTCAGATAAACTCTGCTCTCTTCATAGATGATATTATAATCAAAGTTCAAAATGAAGATTTACTGCTGCTTCACTGAGACGCAGAACTAGCACAGTGTAAATGTCTTATCAAGTTAATTCCTTGTAGTGTAATGCAATCACGGATTTTTTAATTTGCATCGTTGTTGCTGCTGGATTGGAACGGATCGTATTAATTCGGAACGCCATTGTCTTCTAAAATGTGTACATTAATACCAAAGACATCATCAAGCCAATGTCAAACAACCTCGTTTTCAATTATTCTGCTTTATTACGCTGCAACAAGGCGCATTGAATGGAAAATGTCGATATCTGAGCTTATCAGAATGTAATTGTTTCTGTTTTTAAAACGTTGCTCAATCACCACTTCTTACAAACATATCTAGGTTACGAAAATGCATCGCCGACTGTTGTATTGTTATATAGTTGGGCACCGAAAAGCAACCCAGATGGTTTATAATCTTTAAGGCAAGTATGCTTGACAGTTGTTGTAACGGTTGTTAATCGAGAACATAAGGTATTTGTTTCTGAATACATAAATTATAACGTGGCGTGGTATCGATCCTCGTACATCTTCTAGATCTACTGAAAGTTTGGATTACTTGAACCTTCTGTAGAAGTTCTTTGAAGATGTCAAATCAATGTTAAGATGGGACTTCCTACCTCAGTAGGTAAAGCAAGTCGGGGGTTCCAGAGGAAATATGATTCAACACTGAAACATTCTGCGTAAAAGAATTAATAAAAAGTGTCTTGGAAAGATCTTGCACGAAACCAAGAACACAGAAAATTTATTTGGCGGGGGTATTCCGTATATCGGTATTTCGTACATTGGAACACAGTACAATACATTGGGAAGGATTCGGAGTTTCCACTGAGAAGTATTGCCAAATTACACCGACATGGCTTGGACCATTATAAGTAACTAATGTAAAGTATTAATGGAGAATTTGTTATGAAGTTATGTAGAGAGTTGGTATTATGTAGATTAAAAAACGAAAAGCTTCTAAGGTGTCAAACTCCCATTATTTAGGAATTTATAAAGGCACTATTGCTTAGCATTCCATGTCTATTGCCGACTGTAATACAGTTAATAGTAGGGTCCGGAAAACAATTGTTTATAATCTAAGAAGAGTTTAGTTGTAATGGTTGTTAACCAAGAATACGAGCTATTCGTTTCTGAATACATAAATATCAACGTGGCGCGGTGTCGATCCACTTATAGATTCGTTGACACTTTCTAGATCTGGTAAAACTTTGGATTACTTCATAAACCTTCTGTATAAGTTCTTTAAAGATGTCCAATAAATAGTGGAAAGCGCAATTGTATTATTGTTAGGATGGGACGTGGTACTGCAGTAGGTAAATCATTTGAAGGGTTCCCCAGGATAGATGAATCAATACTCAAACATTCAGCTTAGAAGAATTAAAAAGAAAGTGCCTTGGAAAAATCTTGTACGAAACCAAGAAAATTTGTTTGGTAGCGGTATTTCGTACATTGGAAAGAATTCGGAGTTTCCACTAGGAAGTAATGCCAAATTTGAACAACGTCTTGGAATGTAAAGTATTAATGGAGAAATTGTTATGATGTTATGGAGAGAGTTGGTATGTTGTAGATTGAAGAACAAAACTTCCAAGGTGTAAAACTTCCATTATTCAGGAATTTATAAAGGCACTATCCTTTAACATTCCATGACTATTGCCGACTGCTGTAATGTATTACAGTTAATAGTCCAGATTTGGTGAAAATATGGATTGCTTGATAAGCCTTCTGTTTAAGCTCTTGGAAGATGTCAAATAAATAGTGCACAGCGTAAATATTAAAAATTTTTGTTCGATTGGGTTTCCGGAAGAAATATGAATCAATACTGAAATATTCTATTTGGAGTGTACAAAGAAATTATTCAAAAGGGTTGTAGAAAGATCTTTTACGAAACCACAGACACGGAAAATTTATTTGGTGAAGTACTCGGGGTTTCCGCTGGTAAGTACTAGAAAATATAAAAGACAACTTCGAACAATATTTATCAAATTATGAAGAGAGTTGGTGTTTGGTAGGTTGAAAAACGAAAAAGCTTCCAAGGTGTATAACTTCCATTATTTAGGAATTTATAAAGGCACTATCCCTTAGCATTCCATGACTATTGCCGACTGTAGTATTGCAATACAGTTAACAGTCGGACTTGGAAAATAATGGTTTATAATCTTGATAGTTATCGAATTGCTGTAATGGTTGTTAACCAAGAATATGAGATATTCGTTTCCGAATACATAAATTATAATGTGATGTGGTGTCGATAGGAATTTACAAAGGCACTATCCCTTAGCATCCACGACTATTGCCGACTGTTGTATTGTATTACAGTTAACAGTCGGGCCTGGAAAATAATTGTTGATAATTGTCGAAGAATAGTTCAGTTGCTGTAATGGTTGTTAACCAAGTACTTGAGCTATTCGATCCTGAATACATACATGTGTCGATCCTCGTACGTATTCCGGTATTCGTTGACATCTTCTAGTTCTTGTAAAGGTTTGAATTACTTGATGAACCTTCTGTATAAGTTCTTTGAAGATGTCAAATCAATAGTGGATAGCAACTATTAAGTATTATTGTTAGGATGGTACGTGGTACTGCTGTAGATAAATCAAGTGGAGGGTTCCCTAGGAGAGCTGAATCAATATTGAAAGATTCTGCTCAGAAGAATTAAAAAAAGTGCCGTGGAAAGATCTTTTACGAAACCAAGAATACAGAATATTTATTTGGTGGGGGTATTTCATACATTGGAAAGAGTTCGGAGTTTCCACTGGAAAGTATTGCTAATTTGAACAACGTCTTGGAACGTTATAAGTAACTAAGGTAAAGTATTAGTGGAGAAATTGTTATGAAGTTATGGAGAGAGTTGGTATTATGTAGGTTGAAAAACAAAAAAAGATGGGTTGAAAGCTGGCTAACGTCTTCAGCAGACTCGCCATGAAAATTTTCAGAAGGGTGAAGAAAAACAGGTTGTAAACTGATAATGAATGAAGAAGAAGAAGAAGAAGAAAAACGAAAAGCTTCCAAGGTGTAAATCTGCCATTATTTAGGAATTGTAAAGGCTCTATCTCTCAGCGTTACATGGATATTGTATTCTAATACAGTTAGCAGTCGGGCCTGGAAAACAGTTGTTTTTAATCTTGATAGTTGACGAAGAAAAGTTCAGTTGTTGTAATAATTGGAGCAAAACAGGAGCTATTCGTTTCTGAATACATAAATTATAATATGGCATGTTGTCGATCTACGTACATATTCGTTGACATTTTTAAGATTTGGTAGGTAAACATTTGGATTGCTTGATAAACCTTCTGCTGAAGCTCTCGGAAGATGTCAAATAAATAGCGTACGGCGCAAATATTGAAGATTTTTGTTCGATTGGGAGTTGGTTCTTTAGCAAGCAAAGCAAGTCAGGCTTTTCTGAAGAAATATGAATCAATACTGAAAGATTCTGTTTAGAGAATTACAAAGAAATTGTTCAAACGGGTTGTAAAAAGATTGTTTAAGAAGAAAATTTATTTGGTGAAGTTTCCATTGGGAAGTACTGGAAAATTAAAACAGAACTTGGAACAATGTTAATCAAGAGAGTTGGTATTTTGTAGGTTGACAAACGAAAAAGCTTCAAAGGTGTATAACTCCCATTATTTAAGAATTTATAAAGGCACTATCCCTTAGCACTCCATGGCATGTATTGTAATACAATTAAGGTCGGGTCTGGAAAACAATTGTTTATAGTCTTGATAGTTGTCAAAGAAGAGTTCAGTTGTTGTAATGGCTGCTAACACGAGCTATTCGTTTCTGAATAAATAAATTATAATGTGGCGTGGTGTCGATCCACGTACATATTCGTTGACATCTTTAAGATTGGTAAAAATTTGTAACGAAGTTAGAATGCTCAGTATTCTATGATCATCGATTATATGTAATCTGCTGCTATATAGGTGGCTGGAAAGCTTGCAAGGTGTATATCTTTCATTATATAGGATTTTATAAAGGCACTATCCTTTAGCACTCCATGACTGTTCCCGACTGCTGTATTGCATTACAGTTAATAGTCAGTCCTGGAAAACAATTGTTTATAATCTTGATAATTATCGAAGGATAGTTCAGTTACTGTAATGGTTGCTAACCAAGAACATGAGCTATTCGTTTCTAAATACATAAATTATAATGTGGCGTGGTGTCGATCACGTACATATTCGTTTACATCCTTAAACTCTCGCAAAAATTGTATCGAAGTGAGAATCCTCAGTATTCTATGACCATCGATTATATGTAGTCTGCTGCTACATAGGTGGTTGGAAAGCTTGCAAGGTATATATCTTTCATTATTTACTTGCGTTATACTTTTTGAAGCTAACCTAACCCATTTCTGATGACTGTGTACATATATTACACATCTTTGTGACCACTAGATATCTAAAGGGACGCTATTTGTCATATATCTTCAAAGAACTTGTAAAGAATTTATCCAGATCTTTACCAGGTGCGAAATACTACAAGAAACTTAAATGATGATCACAACCACTTCACATTCTGATTTCTTCCTGCAGAAATATTCAAATATTAAGTGATTTCAGTAAATCCATTCTATCAATTGATTTTGCTTTCTAGTAATTGCTTTAAAGGTTATAAACTGTCTGTCTTAAGTAATGACACTTAAACTATTGTACCTGCCAACCTATAGAATTTGTTTTATGAAAATATTGTTTTAACCAATACTTTCTTGTGCTTGGTTGTACTAAATAATATTGCAAGAATAAGGAAAGAGAAATGGTATTACTTTAAATATTATAAACCTGCGATGGATCCTCTTTTCAGTTTTCAATTTGTATACATAGAGGAAGCTTCTATCTGCGTTTAATGTATAACCGTAATCATATAAAAGTTTAAAGAACATTAAGAACTAAAACACAACTCTGGTCTTACAATTATTTATACCGTTAAAACAAGTTATATTAATTAGACACCAATCGTTCTTGTAACACAACTTTACCTTTAGGCCAAATTCTTTTGATCACACTGTATATATTCAAATAACTGAAAGCCCTGAAGATGAAATTATCACAAACTAAAACAAGATGCGGTATTCTTAAAGAAGAGAATTAAATCCTACCATTTGTAGTTCCCTTAACCACTTGTTATTAGTGCCAACAGTTAGGGCATCAACTTCTTATTTGCACAGTGCACTTTCAACTATAGAAAACAAAGAACAACTTTTGACATGAAAAGATCCACGAACATGAGAAGTATATATTTAACTACACTGTAACGAACCCAAAATATTTATGGAACTCATCTCACTTGCATCGAGAGTTGCTGATTGCGTCTAATTTTAAAAATACGGCCAATATAAACACGCCATCGGGTTTTCATGGTAAATAAAAGCTGGATTCAAACTACATTAACAGGCTCGCCGTGTTAGAGAAGCTCTGCGATGGTAACTAGAGGAACTGGAGGTCGGGCGAAGGGTTGAAGCGGCGACCACTTCGTTGACTCGCACCATTCAGGCTTACACAAAACGAGAATAAAGCTGATCGTATTCGAATACTTGTGTTCAGTTCGCACCTCGGATGTGGGAGGCTTATACAGTTGTTCCGCAACAATGCTGGCGGGTCTTGCAAGAATTAATGGGAAGAATGGTAGAAAATCACTTGGTGTTGCGGTAATAAATGTATTTATCTTTGGAGATGTGGCCGTTTGGCCTCTTCATGCACGTCGTCGAGTTTATGTCGCCGGAAGCTAGCTGATAATTGCTACTTGAAGGGTTGTGAAATGGTTAACAATAAGATGATGAGCTTTTTAGCAATATACATACATATACACAGGGTGTTTGAAAATTACACCGACAAACTTGTAGCTAGTAGTTCATTTTCTGGGCTAAATGTTCTAGAAACGACCAAGTATAGAGGTTTTACGTTTCGATATACACTTGGAAAATACACCTGGAAGGGTGTTCACTGTTTAAAGGTTATTTAAATATTGAGATACAGCAAAAAGTTTCATCGTCAAACAAAACTGGATATTATTGGAGCTTCTTGCGCACAAATATTTTCTGAGGTAAATGTTCTATAAGCGACTAACTAGAGAAGGCATTACATTCTGATATACATTTAGAAAATACGCGCGGAAGGATGTTCACTGTTTAAAGATGAAAGAAAAGGTTAAATCGCCAACTAGAAAACAGTATTTTTGGAGCTTTGTGTATTCCTTAAAATTCAGTTTTGTACAAACGGTTGGTTAGAGAACCTTGAGATTATGATATATTTCCAGAAAATACATCAATAAATATGTTCACTGTTTAAAGATGAACAGAAAACTGTGAGAAAATTGAGAAAGAGCAAAAAGTCTCATCGTCAACCAAAATAGGACATCACTCTTGCGCAAATACATTTATTGAGCTAAATCTTCCCGAAGCGACCAAGTAGTGAGGCTTTACATTTTGATATACATTTGGAAAATACACTCGGAAAGATGTTCACTGTTTAAAGGATATTTAAATATTGGGAAGAGCAAAAGTTTCATTGTCAACCAAAATTGGATACTATTGGAGATTTTTTTTCGCGTAAATATTTTCTAAGCTAAATGTTCTAGAAGCGACCAACTAGAGAGGCTTTACATTTTGATATACATTTGAAAAATACACCCGGAAAGATGTTCACTGTTTAAAGGGTATTTAAATATTGGGAAGAGCAAAAGTTTCATTGTCAACCAAAATTGGATACTATTGGAGATTTTTTTGCGCGTAAATATTTTCTAAGCTAAATGTTCTAGAAGCGACCAGCTAGAGAGGCTTTACATTTTGATATACATTTGAAAAATACATCCGGAAGGATGTTCACTGTTTAAAGGATATTTAAATATTAAGAAAGAGCAAAAAGTTTCATTGTCAACCAACATATTATTGGAGCTTCCTCGTCTACAGATATTTTTTGAGGTAAGTGTTATAGAAGCGACTAACTAGAGAAAGCTTTACATTTTGACATGCATAGAAAATACACGCGGAAGAATGTTCCCTGTTTAAAGATGAAGGAAAAAGTAAAATCGTTAATTAGAAAACAGTATTCTTGGAGATTTGTCTATTTTTTTTAAATTCTGTTTTGTATAAATGGCCGATTAGAGAAGCTTAATATTTTGATTTATTTCCAGAAAACACATCAGTAAGGATGTTCACTGTTTAAAGATGAAGAGAAAGGTGACATTGCTGTAGATTAGAAAACAGTACTCCCGAAGTGTTGTTTTTTAATGTTTGTTGAGTTCAAATTTGGACAACTATTAACTGATTAGAGAACCCTGATATTCTGATATGCCTTTAGAAATGATATCAGTATGGATGTTCACTGTTTAAAGATGGAGGGAATAGTGAAATCGCCGATTAGCAAACGGAATTCTTGGAGCATTGCGTATTTTTTAAAATTCTGTTTTGTATAAACGGAGGATTAGAGAAGTTTAATATTTTGATATATTTCCAGGAAACACATCTAAGGATGTTCACTGTTTAAAGATGAAGAGAAAGGTGACATTGCTGTAGATTAGAAAACGGTATTCCCGGAGCGTTTTTTTTTTTAATATTTGTTGAGTTCAAATTTGGACAACTATTAACTGATTATAGAGGCCTGATATTCTGATATGCCTTTAGAAATGATATCAGTAAGGATGTTCACTGTTTAAAGATGGAGGGAATAGTGAAATCGCCGATTAGCAAACGGAATTCTTGGAGCATTGCGTATTTTTTAAAATTCTGTTTTGTATAAACGGCGGATTAGAGAAGTTTAATATTTTGATATATTTCCAGGAAACACATCTAAGGATGTTTACTGTTTAAAGATGAAGAGAAACGTGACATTGCTGTAGATTAGAAAACGGTATTCCCGGAGTGTTGTTTTTTTTTAAATATTTGTCGAGTTCAAATTTGGACAACTATTAATAGATTATAGAGGCCTGATATTCTGATATGCCTTTAGAAATGATATCAGTAAGGATGTTCACAGTTTAAAGATGGAGGGAATAGTGAAATCGCCGATTAGCAAACGGAATTCTTGGAGCTTTGCATATTTTTAAAAATTCTGTTTTGTAAACATGGATAATTAAATAGATTTGAGATGTGGATGCATTCCCAGAAAACACATCAGTGACGATGTTCACTGTTTAAAGATAACAAGAAACGTGGCACTGCCGATTAGGAAACAGTATATCTGGATTTTTTTAGTTCGTCTTTGAACAATTGTTCACTGATTAGAGAGACTTGAGATTTTGATATACTTCTAGAAACATATCAGTAAGGATGTTCATTGCTTAAAGATGAAGGGAAAAGGGAAATCGCTAAGTATAATACAGTATTCTTAGAGTTTCAAAATAAGAGGAAAAGTGAAATCGTCGATTAGTTTTCTTGGAGTTTTTAAAACATTTTTTGACTTTAATATTGAACAACGAATTTTGTACAAATGCCTGAGATTTAAATACACTTTCAGAAAAACACATTCACAAAGATGTTCACTGTTTAAAGATAAATCGATATGGGGTTTTGTGTAATTTTTTATTCAGTTTAGCATAATCGCCTAATAAGAGAAGCTCGAGATGTTTACATATTTTCAGAAATCACATTAGTGAGGATGTTCACTGTTTAAAGATGGAAGGAAATATCAAATCGCCGATTGGTATTTTTTTTAAGTTGACTTGAAGAATTATTAACTAATTCGAGCAGCTAGAGATTTTACAATACTTTCAGGGAACACTCGCAAGGATGTTCACTGTTTAAAGGACAAAGCAAATGTGACATCGCCAAATAGAATACGGTGTACTTGTGTTTTGTGTATCTTTAAATTCGATTTCGTATCAACGACTAATTAAAGAGGCTTGAGATCTTCATATACGAATTTCCAAAAATTAAGTCAGCTAGGATGTTCACTGTTTAAAGATGAAGGAAAGATTTAAATCGCCGGCTAGAAAACGTTTTTCTTTAATATATTGTATGAGTTCTTTTTGGAACAATTATTAATGAATTAAAGAAGCTCGAGATTTTGATATACTTTCAGAAAGAATACTCGCAAAGATGTTCACTATTTAAAGATGTTTGAAAATAGAGCAAAGTTGCTCAAATTAAATAATCGGTGTTACTGTAAAGAAAATCTGATTTCCTATATACATTCCATATACACAAAATTTTGATAAAGCGCTACCACCATGATTTTTAAATAACCTAAATACGTAATTCGGCAACTAAGTTGTCATCTTAAATAGGAACCGGTAAACCTGGACTACTAAAGTAACTAACAGCAAAGTGGGCTTGGGCATTGGGCTTCCATTCCACACTGAGTGAAAAGCTGTTCCTCAGCCAAAGTTATTTTAGATAATGCATCAATACCTACTGAAGATGACAACCTAATTGCCGAAAAACATATTTAATTGTTCTAAATATCGTAGTGATAAGCAGTTTTTCATCGTTTTCTTGTGTAGATAAAAATTTTTCTGGAGGTTAAGTCTTGAGGTAAAATATTAAAAATAAGAATATTTAAAAAAAAATACTTATTTTACAAAGTGAAAATTATTTTCTCTTCTAATAAACCATCCTAATAAGTTATTAACAATAACATAGCTTGCATCCTTAGTCAAATCCTTCCAGGTGTATAAAAACTAGCAAATGGAATCTCCCATGCATTTTGCATATGGCTCAACTTTTCCGAGAAACCCTGTACGTGCTACCATACCTAATAGATTATTTTCTGTTTCCCAATTTTTCCAAACTGTGTTCTTGTGCTGTTTTAATATTTTTCAATGGTATACATAGTACAAATAAAAAGGTTTTCTGCTAAACGTATCAATTAAAATTGTGTATCCTGCATGAAATTAGTTGCTCAAACTCAACTGTCAAGCCATTACTTAACCTGAAAAAATAATTTCAAATTGTGGAGCATTTTTTCGGCCTATTCAAGCTCGCATTTAATTTCCGCTTGTTAATTACATAATAAATACAAGTTAATTATTGCCATAGAAATTACACTTCGCTGTTAAAATTCCTGGCGGGAGAATGCATCTAAACTAGATCATTAAAATATAGTTCCAGGAAACGAGGGATATATTTTCGAATTGTAAGTTATCAGCAGTGCCGACAAGAGCTGACATGGAATTAGATACCGCTTTTAAACAGTAACACACCTTAGTGGGGCAGGCCGTGTTCTATGCAAATGCATTTGAATATGTATAATGTGAACGGGCGTCGACGATCGGACCGATCGTCTAATAATTAATTCAAATTACTTGCGCAAGAGCGGACATACGAGCAACTTTTTAATTGATCTTGATTTAATATACATCAACGCCTTTCCAGTAAAGCCCACGTCGGTGCATATTGATGGTACAAATTCCACGTGGGTTTTTTCAATGGAGAATGTCAACTCATCGGGCACTTACGCAACGGCAGACGTGGTGTAAAGAATTTTGTCCGGCACAAAAACGGGAATTAAATGCAACTTTTAATATCCCAACAAGCTGCAAAACTGCCGTAAAAACTCCCGCTTCACACTTATCGGCACACATCTTCTGCAATTTTGTGAGATACGTTCGACATAAATTAAACGGGCTTGTTATTGCCGGAGCTGCCAGGTCGAGACATTAATGACGAGCCTCGAAAACTAATCGTTTTACCACATTGAATATAATTATGAAGACGCAGAACTTCTACTAGCAAACAAACCTGGCCAATAATCGCTTTGAAATGTTGTCTTGGCTGTAATTAATTGCATTGTGTAATTTAATGGCTTTAATGAAACAGATATCAGACACGACAATGTAATTGGTTGGAATTTACTAAATTAGTGGATCTCCGAATTGCCAAAAACATTGAACGAAAATACTTAACATGTATAGAAAAAAATCCTAAGAAAGATTAATCAACTTTTACCCAACTTGCCGTGGCTCAATTTACTCAATGATATTTAAAGTCTTAGATAGCCTACCCAAGTGCGCTTTGAGCAGTTTCAAATAAAAATATAAAATAGCAAAAAACTCAACACAGATTAGTGATATCCAATAGTTATACCCAACTTGCCGTGGCTCAATTTACTCAATGATATTTAATGTCTTAAATAGCCTTCCCAAGCGCGCTTTGGGAAGTTTCAAATAAAAATAGATTATTGACATTCAATAGATATACTCAACTTGCCGTGGCTCAATTTACTCAATGATATTTAAAGTCTTAAATAGCCCACCCAAGTGCCCCTTGACGAGTTTCAAATAAAAATATAAAATAGCAAAAAACTCAACACAGATTAGTGATATCCAATAGTTATACCCAACTTGCCGTGGCTCAATTTACTCAATGATATTTGAGGTCTTAAAACAGCCTACCCAAGTGCGCTTTGGGCAGTTTCGAATAAAAATATAAAATAGCAAAAAAACTCAACACAGATTATTGACATTCAATAGCCTACCCAAGTGTCCTTTGAGCAGTTTCGAATAAAAATATAAAATAGCAAAAAACTCAACACAAATTAGTGATATCCAATAGTTATACTCAACTTGCCGTGGCTCAATTTACTCAATGATATTTAATGCCTTAAATAGGCTACCCAAGTGCGCTTTGGGCAGTTTCGAATAAAAATATAAAATAGCAAAAAACTCTACATAGATTAGTGATATCCAATAGTTATACCCAACTTGCCGTGGCTCAATTTACTCAATGATATTTAATGCCTTAAATATCCTACCTAAGTGCGCTTTGGGCAGTTTCCAATAAAAATATAAAATAGCAAAAAAACTCAATACAGATTATTGACATTCAATAGTTATACACAACTTGGCGTGACTCAATTTACTCAATGATATTTAAAGTCTTAAATAGCCCACCCAAGTGCCCCTTGAGGAGTTTCAAATAAAAATATAAAATAGCAAAAAACAACACAGATTATTGATATTCAATAGATATACTGAACTTGCCGTGGCTCAATTTGCTCAATGATATTGAAAGTTTTAAATAGCATACCCAGGTGCCCTTTGAGCAGTTTCTAATAAAAATATAAAATATAAAAAAACTCAACACATATTATTGACATTCAATAGTTATACCCAAATTGCTGTGACTCAATTTACTCAATGATATTTAAAGTCTTAAATGGCCTACACAAGTGCCCCTTGCGCAGTTTAAAAAAAAATATAAAATAGCATAAAACTCAACACAGATTATTGACATTCAATAGATATACCCAACTTGCCGTGGCTCAATTTACTCAATGATATTTAGAGTCTGAAATAGCCTACCCAACTGCCCTTTGAACAGGTTCTAATAAAAATATAAAATAGCAAAAAACACAACACAGATTATTGACATTTAATAGTTATACCCAACTTGCCGTGGCTCAATTTACTCAGTGATATTTAAAGTTTTAAATAGCCTAGCCAAGTGAACATTGAACAGTTTGAAATACATGTCATACCTTAGAAAAGGAATTAAATCCTGCTGCCCTATTCAAACTTACGTGCCCTTGAGCACTTTGTAATAAAAATATAAATAAGCAAAAAACAAACGAAGATTATTGCCATACAATAGTACCACCCACTTGCACTTGCCGTGACTCAGTTTACTCAGTGCTATTTACAGATCGACCAACTTGGCTAAAGCCGCGAAGCAGCCTACTATTATTTTTCGGACTGTATTGATATTCCAAGCGAGCAGTTCAGGTTTAGAATTAAGCCACCTTGCTTGCGCGCAACCCGCGGCCAGAGTTTCAGCTACATTGGTCAAGCTGTACAGGTCTTAAATGCCATACCATTGAAAAGACGAATTAAATCCTGCTGCCCTGCGTGACTCAGTTTATTCAATGATATTTTAGGGCTTAAATACTTTACCAATGGAAGAACGAATTAAATCCTGCCCTTGAGCACGATTAAATAAAAACATAAATACGAAAAAAGCAGATTATTGACATTCAATAGTTATATCCAACTTGCCCTGGCAAAATTTAGTCAATGCAATTTATAGGTCTTAATTTCCCTCCATTTGAAATAAAAGAATATAATTCTGCTGTCCTATTCGACTCCTTTTCAAAGTCCAAGGATTTGGCTACCATTTTATTGCCGGCCCAGTATTAAGCTCTGTTTCTTGTGGAAGACTTTTAAACCCAATATAGTCGTGCTTAGGGTACTAGGAAGAATCATTTTTTAAATTATACCGTATTCCGGATATTTATAACAAATAGTTTTACCAACAAACAAATGTTTATTGAACATTAAATGAATATTAATTTAAACACAGTAATTCCTATAGCGCTCAGGAGAAGCACGCGGCTAGGAGAGTGCCGATGCCCAGCAGTGGGACGTAAAGACTGTTAACGAAAATTCTTGCACTGGTTAGAAATCTCAATTTTACCAATAAGCCCTCACTGCATATACTAAAAATAAGCTTTAAATTGGTTAGGTTTGACTTAAGTAGGGACCTCGGTGGAGCAGTGCGGATAAGCGCGCGGCTCGCGGGGGGGTGGGGGAGTATGAATGAATTAGAAAAAAAAAGGTTTGATTTTATTAACCTTTCCCACTAATAAAAACGCCTAACATAACTATGGCTACAAAATTAAATACTTAACATTTCATTTAGCTAAACTGCTAGTATTTCAAATTATGGTCGACGAAAGGTTAGATGTCAAATATCGTTGCCACTCGAGGTCACAATGAAATGCGGCCAATCGGCTGGGGTGTTCGAATCCCGGCTAAGGCGACCGCATTTCACTTAGTTAAGTTTAGGGTGCATGTTGCATGAATGGTTAGTATGTAAGGGACGCCCCCCTCCCCTTGAAGTAATGCGAAAGCGGTTCCGGCGGGGGAGGGGGGTAGTATGTATGAATGCAAAAAGAGATGTCAAATATGAAAGGCAATGTAACTTAAACAGAAAGCAAAGGAAGAACAACACCCCCAACAATGACGAAAACTCTCTAAAATATTTTAATATAGGCTTTAAAAGGCGAGAAAATTCAAATACGAAATTCTGATAAAAGCTTATTGATATAAGATGCGAACTGTTTTCCGGTAGTTTTGTTAACTGTGTTCAAAATATCAAATTTTAAAAATGCATGCTTTAAGGTCCACCTTCGAAAACTGATGTCCCAGGTTGCTAGTTTTTCTAAATATTTGTTTAAGAAAACAAAAGGACATACGTTGCTAATATTTTAAAATTATTGTAGATAAAATGTTGCAGGATGGACGATGTAACAATATTTATTTGAAAATAAAATCAATGGATCTACAGAAGTATTCAAATATTAGTTCAACACTTCAGTATTTTAAGGCGGAAAAATTTGAAATGACAACACGAATCTGTAATAAAAGCTTATGTGAACAGGTATTAAGTTTAGGTTGTGAAATATTTCACATTTTCACTATATCTGAAAATTGGAATTTTGAACATGCATGTGACTAGGGACGACTGCTAATGCCGCGGGTTACACTAGTTGCGTTTTTTTTAGGTTAGGATTTGTATAGCAATTGACTACATAACTAAATTTAACTAATTGCTAATATTTCGAATTGGTATGTGTGCTAGGTTAGATGCTGGAAACGTTGGAATACCAAAACAAAAAAATCACAAATGTATAATTAAACTATGAATCTAAATATTTAATTGTAAAATGTTTTCATACTTTTATACTATACAGGATGATTTACGGAAGAGTAAGATCCTACTATTGCAAAAATAGGCAACCCAAAATACATATCACAAGATACTGCGATATATAATTTTTGATTCGGGGTACTTGGGATGCGTACCGATATTTGGAATGTTTGCCTCGTACTCTTCCGTGAATCACTCTATATTTACAGCTGTCCTTAAAACGGGAGAAGTAAACCTGCCCCCAACATAAGTAGAATATTTAAAATATAGTCAATTGGCGCGTAAATGTGAATTGTCAAAAATATATATTCGAGCAAACGTTCACGTCAAAGGGCAATTAATTTGTAATTAGTTACTTTAAATTGTTTATTAATACTCTACTTTCTTTTATCTATCACTTTATCTGCTACTTCTTTATTTATTTATTGTTATTTTCTTTAATTTTTGGTGGTTTTATAGGTTCATTAATTTGTTGTTTATCTTTTATCCCTTTTTTGTATTAAATATACTGTTTTTATTAATCTAATTATAAATAACACACTAAGAATTTAGTTGCCCGGTAAACGTCACTATTGTGAAGCGTGCGGTTTGACCAATATACTCTTTAGAACAGTATCCGCAAGCCATTTATTAAACATAAGTTTTACATTTTTAACAGTTTCAGGTAATTTTTGTAACCGTTATTATTTGAAAATAAACAAAGATGTTTGCTTTGCTTCTAAAATCTATCAAACACTTTCAGTTTAAAACGTAAATTCCGGGAAGGTACCGAAAGCTGACAATGCAGTATTGTTAGTTTAGTAAAGAGTTTATTTAGCATTTACTTCACCATTGATGATGACTACTTTGTTGAAGAGTACATTTAGTACCGCTAATATACAAGCAAAGGAATGTCAATGGTTTATTTAATGTTGCCACATCAATATAAGTCTACATGACAAATCTCCAAAGAATAATTAATGAGTCGAGAGTTTACTCTTTGACTTCGCGTTGAAATCTCCAATTATTCTTCCCTGCATTTTATTAAAACCATCTTTAAAATTAAATTTTCTAATAAAAGAGGTGAAAATTGAAACCAGTGTCTAAATAGCAACAAATCATGATGGGTTTGCATAAACTCGGGAGGTTAATTTTCCATGGTTTACCCTTATCGGAAATTTTAATGATTCTCATATAGTAGAGGTTTGCATTTCAGTGTTTTCCCGTTAATAGCGTCCTTATCTACAATAACAATAAATTCCTAGGATATTATTAGACGTTTTGTTGCGTTTTCCAATAAACAGCTGAAAACGACATCCTTAACAAGGAGTGCCTTGTGTGTACGTCTCCATTCATGAATATTTAATTCACCGATCGAGCTCGAGATTGGAGAATTCACGACACTACAACTACCTTCGTGCCAATTACCAGGTTTCCTTCGATTTATCGGCATATAAAACCTGGTCCTTAAGTCCTTATCACTTTTGAGAGAAAAATTTGAATTATAAAGTTGTTTGCTCTTGGAATAAGCTTTGCAAGCAGATTTTCATTAGCGTTTGGCCAGAGAATTTTCCCCAACGACTTTTTGTTACCTTAGCGAAAAAATTAACTCTGTAAGGAAAGCAGTGCTTCATCGTCTTTTCGGGCAAATATTTCCGTTGAGAATATATTAATTTTGAATGGCGAGCATATTTCAATATGTATTTTGGCCAAAGAATGTTTACCCAATACTATCACGTTTGCTAAATATTAATTGTAAAAGAAAAGCAGATTTTCATTAAGATTACAGTCCAAGAGCTTCCTCTACAACCTTCTTGTCATGTTTGTAAATATTAATTTTGAATGGTAAGCGGGTTTCCATTAGCATTACGGTCAAAGAATTTTTACGAAAGATTTCTTGTCACGTTTAAGTCTAACAACATATTGCTAATAGAATATCCACCAAAACCTTCTACCCACGTTTAACAAAACATGAATCCCTTTTATTGCCATAGTGGTTTTAGAATTTCCACCAAAACCTTCTTGACGCGTTTAAGAAAACATTACTCCTTTTTCTTAACAGGTTAACTGTAGAATTTCCACTAAACCCATCTTCCCCCAAGAAAACATTATTTTTGTTAGCATGTTGGTTATAGAGTATCCACCAACATTTCCTTATCTCGTTTGAGACACCATCAAGTCTATTAACATATTGGTAATAGAATTTCCATAAAAACCTTCTTTTCCCGCCTAAGAAAACGTTAATTATTGTTGTCAACATATTGGTAATAGAATTTCCACTAAACCCTTCTTGTCACGTTTAAGAAAATGTTAATTATTTTTGTTAACATGTCGGTAACGGAATTTCCGCCAAAACCTTCTTTTCGTGTTTAAGAAAACGTTAATTATTTTGGTTAGCTCTTGGTAAAAGAATTTCCACCACCACCTTCTTGTCGCATTTAAGAAAGCGTTAATTATTTTTGTTAACATATCTTGTCACGTTTAAGAAAAGCCAATTATACTTATTAACATATTGGTAAGAGAATTCCCACTAAAATTTTATTGTCACGTTTAAGAAAACATTAATTCATTTTATTTACGTATGACTTATAGAATATCCACCAAAACTTTATTATCGCATCTAAGAAAACATGAAGTTTCCGTGGTAATAGAATTACCACCGAAACCTTCTTGTCACGTTTAAGAAAAGACTAAGTCTAATAACATATTGGTAATGGAATTACCATGAAAACCTTCTTGCCACATTTAAAAAAACGTTAATTATTTTTGTTAACATCTTGGTAATAGAATTTCCTCCAAAACCTTCCAGTCACGTTTAAGAAAACGTTAATTATTTTTGTTAACATATTGGTAATAGAATTTCCACTAAAACCTTCTTGTCACTTTTAAGAAAACATTCAATTATTTTTGTTAACATATTGGTAATAGAATTTCCTCCAAAACCTTCTTGTCACGTTTAAGAAAACGTTAATTATTTTTGTTAACATATTGGTATAGAATTTCCACCAAAACCTTCTTGTCACGTTTAAGAAAACGTTAATTATTTTTGTTAACATATTGGTAATAGAATTTCCACCAAAAACCCCTTGTCACGTTTAAGAAAACGTTAATTATTTTTGTTAACATATTGCATATTGGTAATAGAATTTCTACTAAACTCTTCTTGACACGTTTAAGAAAACGTTAATTATTTTTGTTAACATATTGTTATAAAATTTCCACCGAAACCTTCTTGTCACATTTAAGAAAACGTTAGTTATTTTTGTTAACATATTGGCAATAGAATTTCTACTAAAACCTTCTTGTCGCGTATAAAAAAGTGTTAATTATTTTTGCTCATCTATTATTACAGAATGCCCTCAAAAATTTCCTTGTCACGTTTAAGACAGATCGAGTCTTATAACATATTGGCAATGGAATTACCATGAAAACCTTCTTGTCAAGTTTAAGAAAACGTTAATTATTTTTGTTAACATATTGGTAATAGACATATTGGTAGAATTTCCACCAAAACCTTCTTGTCGCGTATAAAAAAGTGTTAATTATTTTTGCTTATCTATTGATTACAGAATGCCCTCCAAAATTTCCTTGTCACGTTTAAGACAGATCGAGTCTTATAACATATTGGCAATGGAATTACCATGAAAACCTTCTTGTCACGTTTAAGAAAACGTTAATTATTTTAGTTAACATATTGGTAATAGAATTCCCTCCAAAACCTTCTTGTCACGTTTAAGAAAATGTTAATTATTTTTGTTAACATATTGGTAATAGAATTTCCACCAAAACCTTCTTGTCACGTTTAAGAAAACGTTAATTATTTTTGTTAACATATTGGTAATAGAATTTCCACCAAAACCTTATTGTCACGTTTAAAAAAGCGTTAATTATTTTTGCTCATATATTGATTATAGAATGCCCACCAAAATTTCCTTGTCACGTTTAAGAAAGATCAAGTCTAATAGAATATTGGTAATGGAATTACCATGAAAACCTTCTTGTCACGTTTAAGAAAACATGAATTCTGTTAAGATATTGGTAATAGAATTGCCCTTAAGAACTTCTTGTCACCTTTAAGAAAACATTAATTTTAATAACATATTGGTAATAGAATACCCATCAAAATCTTCTTGCCACGTTTAAAAAATATTGATTCTATTAACATATTGGCAGTAGAATATGCATCAAAACCTTCTTAAAACGTGTAACAAAACATGAATTCTATTTATCAACATATTGGTAATAGAATTTTCACTAAAACGTTCATGTGACGTTTAAGAAAACTTCAATTCTTTTTATGTATATCTTGATTATAGAATATCCACACCATAATTTCTTGTCACGTTGTAGCAAACGTTAATTTTTTCTGACATACATATATTATAAGATTTCCACCAAAACCTCTTCGTCACGTTTAAACAAACACTAATTATTTTGATTGGCATGTTCAACATAAAATTTCCACTTTCTTATCACGTTGTCAAAAATCTCAATTTTGAACTACAACCAATTTCCATTTTGGTTAAATAATTTCTATCCAAGATTTCTTGTTAGGTTTCCTACAACATTAATCCTTTCGTTAGCATTTATTTAAAGAATTTCCACGAAAGCCGTCTTGCCACGCTCGCGAAAATATTAGTCCCGGATGAGCCGATACGTGGAAACTTCCATTAATATTTTAGACAGCACCGTTCTGGAAATAAATTTATATAAAACTGTCACGATGAGAAAGCGTGGGTGTTATAATTGAAATGCATCAATCACTTGGGCTAATAATTTATATTCACGAATTGATCTGAGTGCGTTCGTAGTAAAGTTCAACACATGCGTGAGACAATGTTCGTGTATCGAGTTAGTTCACCAGACCGTATAATACACAATCACATGCCCTATTTATTTATTAAACGAATCGTTAATTGCTACCGGTGCTTGTTGTGTTAATACCAGTGGGTGGATACATTTTTAGCGCGTTATATAACATGCAAGCTTCAAAGGTATGAACATTGTTTGGAAGAAAGCTGCCAGTTGCATGCAGTATATTGCAAAATTAAGAAAGCTACTTTTATTTTCATACATATCACAAAGGAAATTAGTGCGTTTTTATGTTGTACAAGTCTAAACTAAAATTACATCCCGAAGAGTAACATTTTGTATGTATGTATATTCACGTATGTTAAAGCATATAATGGCTCAGTCATAACTTGAATTTGGTAGATCCCGACTGTTGAGGCTTATTCTGCGTTTCCCATAGATTTGCCATGTTAATGAAAATATTATCTAAGTACTTTTCTATGATCATAAGATAAAAATAAAGGCTTTTGAAGTTATAAGAAATATAAGTTCTCTATTAGCCTAAGTTTTTGCAGCATTCCAGAGGTTCCCAACCGTTTTGAATTTTTTACATTTTTATTCGTATGGATTTTGAGAATCATTATTGCTACTGGCTGATTCTGTGTTTTGTATACATTCCTGAATAATTGTAATGGAATTCACGAAGCATTTAATCGAAATTTAAATAACTGGGATGAACGTAACCAAAAGTAACGATCAAAACAATCAAAAACCGTTACATCGGTGAGAAGTTCGCATTTCAATGTGGTATTATTGCCCTGACGTAGGCGTGCTGGCGAAGTAAAAATTGGGTTGATATCTTCACGAAAGAAAGTAGCAACTCCCGTTTATGCGTAATAAAGTGACAGAATATCGTCGTAAAATTGTGAATTGTGTGGATACAGGTTATGGGTCGCTTGGTTAATAGCAACTCATGCTTGTTAGTTGACACTTTGTCGTTTATTGGTTGCCGTAGGTATTCTAATTCTGTTGAGTAGTGGACGAAGATATTTACTCAACCTGAAGCACCACTAGGTGTGTTACAATGACCAACCAATACGTATTGTAATACAAAGGATGTTACTAATTTATTAGAATTTTTGAATTAATTAAGAAGAGACAAAGCAGTAATATCTCGCTTAATGTAATCTTCCTGTTCCTTTCGTATTTTTAAATAATGTAAGGGCATTTTTCAAATGACTGGATTAGTTGTGCTTCTTTGTATTTATAAAAAATATCCAGTGAAAGAAAGTTTTGCTATAAATAGGGTGGTAATATATGGATACTGTTGCAATTTCAGCGAGCAAACTTGTTCTAAAATAATAGCCAATGTATTATACAACGTGATTCACATAGCATGGTCAATGCCCCTGATAGGTATGCCACTCAAATAACTATTTGTCAGTAGATTAACTTTGTATGTTATTGCAGGTAATAATTTGAATGTTTCCTAATTAAATTGACTATGTTTAAGTGTTAATTATTGCATTTTATAAAATAATAACTAATATGTTCTTGCAGCTAATGATTAATTTGACCTAATTAAAATGGCTATTTTCCAGTTTTTATTATTATATTTTCTATAATAAAAGCATTCACAAGATATGACCAATGCGCCTGAAACGGTATGCAATCCAAAAACTATTTATCAGTACATTTGATATGTTATTGCAACTAATAATCTTCATTTTTTCTAGTTAAATTGGTTATTTTATAATATTAATTGTTAATCTTTCAAAAAAAATAGCCAATGTAATATACAAGCTGCTTCACATAACATAGAACATGCCTCTAAACCCGTATGCAACCCAAACATCTACTAATTAGTAGATTAGGTGCTTATGTTATTGCAGATAGTAATGTTTTGATTAATATATTTTTTAAAATAATAACCAATGCATTACAGAAGGCGATTCACATAACATGGACGATGCGCCTGAACCGGTATGCAGCCCAAGAAATAAATAACCAGCGAATAATCTTTATTTTTCCTTACTGCACTAGCAATTTTAAACCTTTGATTAATAAGTAAATTACATTACTATTATTACATTTTCTAAAACAATAGCCGATGCATTATACAAGGCGATTCATATATTACGGCAGATGCGCCTGAACCTGTATGCAACCCAAA
This sequence comes from Limonius californicus, assembly GCA_014611495.1. Taxonomy (NCBI): domain Eukaryota; kingdom Metazoa; phylum Arthropoda; class Insecta; order Coleoptera; family Elateridae; genus Limonius; species Limonius californicus. The sequence goes on along the minus strand of JABXWE010008397.1, from coordinate 11,226 downwards.
TAATTATTAATCAGTAGATAAGCTTCTTATGTTATTGATAGTTAATAATCTTCATTTTTCCGAACTAAATTGGTGATATTCAAGTTTTGATTATTCAGTAAGTTGCAGTACTATATCTACATATTCTAGAATAATGTTCAACGCATTATACAAGGCGATTCGCATAATGTGACCGATGCACCTGAACCGGCACGCAACCCAAATAACTATCAATCAATAGATTAGTTTGAAATAAAATCAGTAGTTTGGACTTCCATTGTCTTTATTTTAAAACACAGTAATTACACTGTGTTTTTAAAATAAAGACAATGGAAGTCCAAACTACTGATTTTATTTCAACCACATCATTGTCTACCACATTCAAACGAAATAGATTAGTTTCCTATGTTACTGACAGTTAAAAATCTTATATTTTTTCTAATGCTAATTGGCTATTTTTAAGTTGTGTTTTTCTAAAATAATAGCGATTCGCGGGGCATGAGTAATGCACCTGAAACGATATGCAACCCAAATAAATATTGTCAAGTTTTGATTATTTCGCAAGTTGTAGTATTATTCTACATTTTATAAAATAATAACCAATGGATTGTACAAGGCTATTTACATAGCATTGTCAATGTGCCTGAAACGGTATGCAACCTGAACAACTATTAATCGGTAGATTAACTTCTTATGTTACTGACTTCATTTCTCCTAATTAAATTGGCAATGTATAAGTTTTGTAGTACTATTTCTACATCTTCTAAAGTAATGGTCAATGGATTATACAAGGCGATTAACATAGCATTGTCAATGGGCCTGAAGCGGTATACAACCCGAACAACTATTAATCGGTAGATTAGCTCCTTATGTCATTGACTTCATTTTTCTAATTAAATTGGCAAAGTTTAAATTTCGATTATTCAGTAAGTTCCTATTTCTACATCTTCTAAAGTAATGGTCAATGGATTATACAAGGCGATTAACATAGCATTGCCAATGGGCCTGAAACGGTATGCAACCCGAACAACTATCAATCGGTAGATTAGCTCCCTATGTCACTGACTTGATTTTTCCAAATTAATTTGGCAATGTATAAGTTTTTATTATTCAGTAAGTTGCAGTACTATTTCTACATCCTCTAAAGTAATGGTCAATGGATTATACAAGGCGATTAACATAGCATTACCAATGGGCCTGAAACGGTATGCAACCCGAACAACTATCAATCGGTAGATTAGCTCCTTATGGCACTGACTTCATTTTTCTTAATTGAATTGGCAATGTATAAGTTTTGATTATTCAGTAAGTTTCAGTACTATTTCTACATCCTCTAAAGTAATGGTCAATGGATTATACAAGGCGATTAACATAGCATCGTCAATGCGCTTGAAACGGTATGCAACCCGAACAACTATTAATCAGTAAAATAGCTTCTTATGCTCCTGTCTTCATTTTTCCTAATTAAATTGGCAATGTATAAGTTTTGATTATTCAGTAAGTTGCAGTACTATTTCTACATCTTCTAAAGTAATGGCCAATGGATTATACAAGGCGCTTAACATAGCATGTCAATGCGCCTGAAACGGTATGCAAGCCGAACAACTATTAATCAGTAGATTAGATTTTCATGTCACTGACTAAATTTTTCCTAATTAAATTGGCAATGTTTAAGTTTTCATTATTGAGGAAGTTGCAGTACTATTTCTACATCTTCTAAAGTAATGGTCAATGCATTATACAATGCGGTTCACATGGTATGGTCAATGCGTCTGAAACGGTATGCAACCCGAACAACTATTAATCATTAGATTAGTTTCTTATGCTACTGATTGTATGTTTCCTAATTAAATTGGCAATGTTTAAGTTCTGATTATTCAGTAAGTTTCAGTACTATTTCTACGTTTTCTAAAACAATACCTAATGAATTATACAAGGCGATTTACACGTCATGGCTGATGCGCCCGAAACTGTATGGAGCCGAATAATTATTAATTGGTTTAATGAGAAAAAGTATTAATAATTTTTCAAAATGTTCACATTTCATATAATTTTTAGTCATAGTTTGTGGAGTAATGTAGAACGACTAGAGAGTTTTCCATACTTTCCTAATAATTATTCGGGAGGTAATAAGGCTGGAAGAATTATTCTGTGTAAAATCATAATCGTCGGTCTATGAATTCCAAAACCATTTACAAATAAAAACCTTTTAAAAATGGGAGATTACAATTGTATATATTATTACCTGTACATGTTTTATATAACCTAATATACATAACCTATTTTTAATACATAAGTATGCGCAATGTTCGGCAATATTGAGTGCATATAAATCCGAGCCCTAGTGATCAATAACATTCTGTAATATTAATTATTATTAACAGTATAGTTTTCAGATTAAAACGTTTGGGAAAAATAACAAATAAGCTATTCAAAATGTGGTATATAGCACTAGCATGATTTGGAAATAATAGCGTCGTTTTATAGCTATTGATTCAAAATTTAAACCGTAGCAAAGCCTTCTCTTGAGTAAAACAAATATATATTAGCATACACTTAATTGTTCGGTTACAACACAACCACAGATGAAAACCCCATATCAGTCCTAAGCAATAGACGAGATGTGCCACTTCATTTCTTGGATGTAATCCTTATTAATATATATTTTGTTTATATTTAGGTCAATTATAGTAAACCACACCTACTTATAAATAAGTCAATACTAAAAACATTGAATTATAATCAATTATTAGGCTATTATTAACAACTTTCTATTAATGTCCACTTCGTGACAATACCAAATTACATAAAAACTGGACAAACTTAAACATAACTTGTTCAGAAGATATTCCTTATCATTTCCAAACAAATATTTGAATATAACTGTAGTTGCTGGAAGTGCAAGAAACTAGGAAGTGTTTCAGGCTTTAACCTATAAATATTTCTGTGCATTTAAAATAACTCACACAAGCTAACAATTAAAACGCATTTCCGGCCCTAGTAATTAGTACGTGTTCTTGAATTATCACGTACGCAGGACACACACAGAGAGGAAGTAGAAAAGCAGCGTTTGTAGGTGCGATAAAGCAAGACGTGGAGACCATATTAGAATAAGATTTTTCCGGCGGACAATTTCCGTTTCCACCAGAGGAATTGCAGAAGCGCCAAACCATCTACCTGTGAAGCAAGCGGAAGGTTCGAGCGCCCCGACACAAAATTAGGGATAGTCAGAAAGCTAAAGAAACACAAATAAATCTCAATAGAAGATGTCTGCGTCTGGGGAGATGGTATCTCTGAATGAAGTAAACCCCGAGAAGATACGATTCTTTATTAGAGAAACCCGTTTGGTCGTTAGTGTATGCAGGGGCGGCAAGAAATGGCCCCACACTTGTGTAGGAGGCTACATGGTGGAGATTGTTTTGTTAAGAGCGACGATGACACACTACACACAATGTAAATCAATTAGTGATGGTGCGACTGACTCTTCTTAATAAAAAAACAAATTGATTTGTAGAAAAAACACACCTTATGCTGGTGTTTGTTTTGGAAATTTCAAGCTACAAGAGCGATTTTCGGAATAAATTTGTTGGTTGTATTTTTATTGTTGGATTTCTGTTAGAATACAGCGTGAGAATTAAACTGTTATAATAGTATAGTGTTTATACCTCTGGATTCAGATATATTAAGAATTATACGAGAAACATATTGTGATAGTTAACAAAACCGCAAAAGTAGAATGTTGAGAATTTTCTACAGTACATTTATTTAAAGGTGTATCACAAAGTTCTTTTTGTAGTAAGGGTTGGCCTAAAAACGTCTAAAATCTTCTAGGTTCGGAACCCAGACGTCTATGAGGTTGCGACATAAAAACTAATACCGCAATCCGCTACACAGGATTCTCCAATCCGGTTTCGGCAACTATGAGCTTTAATGCCAGAAACTACTCTGGTATTGCAGTCGTTCGGACGATAAACTTTAGGTATTTACCTTAGCCCCTTAGCGCCCAGAAGAAGCATTTCAAGATCAACACATATCAAAATATTTACTCCTACATATATAAATTAAAGTCAGCATATGTTTAGTAGGGGTAATAAATATATACAAGTAATATTTAAAAATGGGATTTGACAGCTTGACAGTTTTCCCATCTGTCATAAACTTTGTAATTTCATTGGTTGTCAAGTAAAAGTAAGCTTATAAATTCGATTAAATAATTGAATCATTAATCTTTGAATCGCCGTCTGGGCAAGACGTGTTTTCCGTATCAATTAACCTCTTCCCCGCCGGTCAACGGTTACTAAATTTTAAAATTAGAGATTTCTTTTTGCTTTTTTGTTTTTTTTTCTGAATGTCATGCAAATTGTAATATTAAAAAGAGAATAGAGTATCATCAAATGAAATGTGAGTTTTAATCATCGCTAATGGAAATGGATAAGTACTGCATATCGGGAAGAGCCAGCAGTCCACTGTAAGCAGAACCAGCCTGACGGAGATGAGTGCGGTCTGTGTACTGGAGGAGTAGTAGTCCAGGGGCATTTTAGCGTGTCTAACTTCTGTGTAAAGGTTGGTGCAGATAAAACATGAACTAATTTCGGTGACATTAAAGCTTAGTCAGGATCGTAAAAATTTGCACGTGTTAATTTTCTTTTTTGAACGTTTCAACTTTTTAAACGAGTCGAGGCCACAAGTGGCGACATTTCTCTACTTTCCTGAGATGACAGTTTTGTGCTCGGGCTAGTTGGCGTTAATTTTAAACCATTGCTGTTATTACATAGCAATATATATACGCATATTCAGTGAAACCTCTTAATGCCGAAGTCGAAAATAATATTTGACTTTTCGAAAATTCGCCTTATCTGCCGTCTGAAATCTTTTAGGTTGGGAGCCCAAGATCTTCGAGCTTGTGAAATAAAAATTAATACTGCAACCCGCCGCACAGAAATCCCCAACCCAGCTTCGGCAACTGTGAGTTTTAATGTCTAGAACTGTTCTGAGATTGCTATCGTTCGGATTTAACGTTAAACTGTCGGTATTTTGTTGTTCTACCTTAGCGCCGACGACAAGCATTTAATGTTAACGTACTTCCAAATATTTAATTCTACATATTTAAAGTTTCGTCTGTATATGTTTATTTTCTAGGTTCAGAAACCAGACACCTAGTTGTTTACTATAGGTAATATATATATATATATATATATATATATACGTGTGTGTGTGTGTGTGTGTGCGTGCGCCAGTTACAGTGAAACTTCTTTAAGTCGAAGTCGAAAATAATATTTCGTTTATCGAAAATTCGGTTTATCGTTTGATATCGTCTAAGTTCGGAACCCAGACGATTCCGAGGTTACGAAATAAAAACAGTACTGCAACCCGCAGCACAGAATTCCTCAAGCCGGCTTCAGCAATAATTGGCTTTCATGCCCAATGCCTAATTTAATTAAACAATATCATATTTTTGAGTTCCATCAATATTCAAAAATTAGAATTTATAACTTCCCAAATTTTCAAAAAATTCTCATAATTACTACATTGTAGGAAATCAAGATCTGATCAGTTTCTCTTAAAATTTCACCAATCCCTTCAGTTATTTAGCGAACTTAGAGGGAATATACCGAACTTAGGGGAGAAATGCCGAAAGAATATATCAAATTTCATGTTTTGGATAGAATTATAGAAAAAAGTAACAGTGTAATAACGTATTTTGTCCAAAGTTATTTATTAGTACATAGTAGAGCTTTTCCAAATACCATACCTGAGCAATTTCTACAAAATAAATCTCAAATTATTGTTGACAATAGTTTTAATATGAAAAATAAATGTAAATAAAGATTCGATAATGAAAATTCTGTGAACGATTACCGATACATCTCCATCATTACTGTTCATACAAATGTAATTAATTCTGAAATTTTAAGTAAATTTATCAGGCAACAACTAAAGATTCTTTCTGAACTGACTCATGTACAATCAACTTCCAGCCCACTTAATATTTCTCTGTTTTTAGTTGACGAGAATAACATACATATTTGAAGAAGAACCAACCTGCATTTACATGGTAGATGGTTAATCTTAAACAGTTTCAGATGAGCTTGTGTTATTTTATGTTTACTTTATCTTCTGGTATGTAAATTGAAGCAAGGACATGAAAATTCTGCGTGTCTGATTAATAAAAAAATCGGTAGTGACAATAAAAGTATTATTAGTCCAATTTCTGCCTCAAATATTTGTATTTCTTCAGAAAATAATGCGGAAAGTTAGAATACTGCTAAAGTCACCAATGTTCCACATAGTTTAACTCAAACAAAAAAGTTCTGAAGTTGGGAAGATCAAAAATAAAGTTGCTCCAATATTCTAGCATGTACAGGCCAAAATGAGCACTGTTGCCAGATTATGAATTTTACTGGCAATCTTACTACTTCTTTCAGGTTGGACAATATATGTATAAATACGTTCTAGGGAAAAAATGTAAGCAATTGTGTGTTGAACAGAACCAGAACCGACTAACTACTATTTTATAAACAATATCTCATTACTTAGGTACTGATAAGGAAAATACACACATTTAAACTACTAGTCTGTAATACAATAAAACAGTATTCTGCACGGTTGACGTAGTTCTTTTAGGTGAAATCATATCTATTACGACTGTTTTATAAATCATTCCATTGTTATGTTTATATATAAAAACAAAACTAGTTCTGCTTAACAAAATTTACAACATGATTTGAAACGTTGAACTTTAAAAGTGTCACTTTGCAAGCCCATACATTTTTTAAAAGCAAAATGATCGGGATATCAAAATCTTATAGCAACACGTAAAATTCCCTAACAGCAACAAAATAATCTGAATCCAGTTGGCCTAAGCCCATGTGATTTTAATTATGGAGATTTTTGCACCGCATACCAAAAACAAAGTTCGAACCGATAACCAGCAAAACATGTAAAATAACCCCAGGATGATACACACGTACACTTTACATTCCAATGGACCAACCCGTCCTTCTTCCTCATGCAAAAAGAGGCGACAACCACGCAACACCAACTTGGTCTGCTGTAATCACATCAGATATGGTCTAGTTAAGTATGCCAATTAACGTAAACGACACACCCTCGGGTGAGATTGGTCAACGTTCACGTGACTCCAGGTGTTAATAAGTCTTATCTCAGGATGTGTTCCCGTTCTTCTTCTTCTTCTTCTTGTTCAAGGTTGCAATTATTTGCCGATTCGTATATTTTAGGCCCAATGAAAATTAGAACCGCTCAATTACACGAGATGATGTTCATCGATGAAGCATGCGTGGCTTCAATATGAAACCTCGAGCAGGGCGTTACTGGGTGCTCGTAAACCCTTAAATCTGAAAAATGCCAATGGATGGGGCTTTAATTGCTTTTACGAGAACGTTAATGGAAGATGCCAGTTCTCACGGATGAAATGATCAGCCTCGCTTCTTATCAAGCTTCAAATGGAGGAGTCTCGAGATAGTTTTAATGCCCTATTTGACGTTAACTCATTAGTATTGGATTCTCGTGATGAATTTACTTTAAGCTGATTCAGCAGTGTTCAGAGTGTGAAGACAACGTTCTGTAGAGGGTGTTGATACGCAAAGATTGGTTTATTTGCTAAGAAATAACAGGCCTAACGACCTAGGAACACTCTTTCTAAAACCTTATCAGCAAATAACTCCATGATGAAAAATAAAGAAGAAATTAATTTTTCAGTAAAATTGCTTACAAATTATATTTTTTTTACGCAGATTTGCAAATACACTCATTTGTACGTTTTCATAGAAACAGGGGGTTGTTTATAATGCATGGTTGGTCGATCGCCTCAACGACGACGGTGGGAAATCGTTTAGAAATTCAGGGCAATTATGTATTCCCAATAAATTAAGCGTAAATGGTTTAGGCTTTGGGGAACATAGTAATATTGACAGTAAAAAATAACAATTCGAGGAAAAAAGACGAAGGGTTATGCTAAAGTTTAAGTTATGACAGTTTGCATTATGTTAGGTTAGGTTAGCTTAAAACAGGTTAGGCTAGGTTCAGATAGGTTAAAACATGATGTTAAAATAGGTTAGGATATAATCACATATTTTTATTTTTATATTTAAGGAAGGTCAGGCCATCTTACTGAAGGCGTGCTACTATGCTATAGGTTAGGTTAGCTTGTGATAGGGAAGGTTAAGTCTAGGTTAAGATAGGTTAGGATAGGATACGTTGGAAAAGGATAGTCTGGGTTGGGCTAGGTTAAAATAGGTTAGGATTGCATAGGTACATGATAAGTTAGGTTTGAATAGGAAATGTTTATATTTAAGTTAGGTTAGGTCACGTTATTGAAATATTAGGTTAATAATAGTATATTTCTTAAAGGTATGCTTGTATGCTATATGTTAGGTTAGCTTATGATAGGAGAGGTTAAGACTAGGTTAAGATAGGTTAGGATAGGATACGTTGGAATAGAATAGTCTGGGTTGGGCTAGGTTAAAGTAGATTAGGATTGCATACATGATAAGTTAGGTTAGAATAGGAAATATTTATAATCGCTGATATCAAGTTCGTTAAAACAAATCGTAGAAGTTACAAATCTCGTAAAGAAGTCACCGAAAATAGGTTATGTTCAAATATAGTAGTTTAGGATTGAGTCGTTTTTAACGTCAAATTTCATATACTTTGTGACACAACAGGAAAGTTAACTTAGAGCAAATTAGGTTAGATCTGTATAAGGGGCCTCGATGGAGTAGTGCGGAAACGCGTTGCTACTCGAGGCCACAGCGAAATGCAGTCGATCCGCTGGGTATTGAAATCCCGACTGGGGCTACCGCATTTCGCTTAGTTAAGTTTACGGTCCATGTTGCATGAATGATTAGTGTGTAAGGGACGCCTACACCCCCCTGAAGTAATGCGAAAGAGGTTCCGGTGGGGGGGGGGGCGGGGACGGTAGTATGAATGAACGAAAAAAAAGGTTAGATCTGTATATAGTTAAGTTATGGTAAGTCAGGGTAAGTTTATATTAGATTGATTATTAAGTAACGTTTGCTCCAATGAGATTACGACATGTTACTGTTGAGTTAGAATAGATTAAGTTAAAGTTAGATTAAGATTAAGTTTGAATGAGAAACGCTACGGAAGAGGTCACAGAACAATGTTATGTTAAAGACAGCTTAAAGATATGATTTAGGTGAAGTCAGGCTGAGGTAAACTATCGGTTAGCAATAGACTAGCGTCAGGCAGCTTCATAAAACTGGGTTAGATTGAGTTAAACGAATGTAAGCGTTCTAGTAGATTCGTTAAGTTGGGATATACAGTTAGATTAGTTTAACTAAGTTATACATTAGGATAGGTCAGGCTAAGCTAAACAGTATCGGGAAGTTAACTTAAATCAAATTAGGTTAGATCCGCATATAGGTGTGTTATATAAAACTTAGTCTAAGTTAATATTAGATTCGTTTAAACTGATTAAAGTTAAGGTTAGCTCCAATGAGATTATGATAGGATATTGCGAGGTTAGATTAGGTCAACTTGAATGGGAAGACTTTATGAAATTGGTTACAGCAGAAGGCTTAATGTTAATGTTAGGATAGGTTGTGTTGCAGTTAAGTTCGATTAAAATTATGATTTAGGACCTAAATCATAATCTTAAGCCTAACCTAAATTTTAGATGAAGTAAGGCTTCGGTAAACCTTACGTTAGTTTCAAGTAGCTTCAGTAAAATAGGATTAGATCAACTTATAGTTGCGTAAGCGCAATAGTATATTCGTTTAGTTGGCTTACAGTTATGTGAGTTTAAGTAAGATGACTATAAATTATAGATAGATCAGATTAGTTTTAGTTAAAGTCCGATTACACCTCAAAGTTAACTGTACAAACATTTACGGAAAAGACTTCATCTTATAGCTATGTTAAGTTAGATTCAAGTTATGTTAGTTTAAGTGGGGTTCAGATTACGTATGGAGTGGTCCGGTTAAGTTTAAGCCAGCTTAGATTCGAGTAAATTCGAATCAGGCTAGGTGAAGTAACAGGTAGGCAGTGATTTAAAGTGAGGTTAAGATTATATTAGTGTAGATTAAGTTGAGTTAAAGTTATGTTAGGTCCGGTGAGATTATGATAGCTTAGATTTCTGTTAAAAGTTAGATTAGGATAGCTTGAGTGGTGGTAAAACGTTACGGAAGAGGTCACAAAATAAAGACAAGTTAAAGTTATGATTAAGGCGAGGTCCGGCAAACGTAATCCATATGTCAACACTAGATTAATTTTCAGGTGCCTTATGTCAAATTAGGTTAGTTCATGTTAAACTTAAGTTAGCGTAATATTAGATTCGTGTAGTTGAGTTACAGTTATGACGGTTCAAGTAAGATTAGGTGACTTTCAAGTTACGCGAAGAGCTATGTTCGGTTAGATTGAAGTTATGACAGTTTAAATGAGGTTAAGAATACAATTACGAATCGGTTAAAGCCAGTTTAGACAGTAGTAGATTTGAATTAGGTTAGGGGAAGTAATAATACGGTAGTTTAACTTAAAGTTAGGTTAGGATTTTACGGGGGTAGATTAAGTTAGGTTACAGTTGTGTCAGTTAGGTAAGGTTACGGTAAATTATAGCTAGGTTAATATCAAATTGGATTAGGTAAACTTAAAGTTAACTTCAATGAAAGCTATGTTAGGTTAAATCTCAGTTATAACAGTTTAAGTGAAGCTAAGAATACGAGCAGGAATGGCTTACAGCCAGCTTAGATGGGAGTATATTTGAATGAGACTAACATACGTTAGGGGAAGAATAGTACCATAGGTTAACCTAAAATTAGTTTTGGAATATTCTAAAATAAATTAAGTTGGGGTAAAGTTATGTATAATATATGTTAGATTAACGGTATGTTGGGTTACAGCTAAGTCACTTAGGTAAGATTTTGCTAACCAATAGCTAGATCAGATTAGGTTAATATCAAGTTGGATTGGGTGACCATAAACTTAACTTTAATGAAAGCTGTGTTAGGTTAGATTACAGTTATGACAGTTTAAGTGTAGTTAAGAATACATTTACGAATGGGTCTGAGCTAGCTTAGATAGGAGTAGATTAAGCTAGCATAGGTTAGGGAAATAAGAATGCGGGTAGGTTAACTTAAAGTTAGGTTACGATTATTTTAAAGTAGACTAAGTTGAGTTAAAATTATGTTTAGTATATGTTATAATAACGGTAGGTTATAGTTGGGTTGCATTTATGTAAGTTGGGTAAGATTACGGTAAATTATAGCT